>CM071930.1:23080295-23220817 GCA_016081115.2 Rehmannia glutinosa
GAGGTGACATGCCTCATATTGCTAGAGTCGTGATCGACTAAACAGGCGTCAAGCTATAGACGTTAAAATTAGCGCTTGTTGGGAGGCAACCCAATGGTTTTGTTGTTTTATTTCTTCCCATGTTTTCTCAATTTGTTTTTTTTCCCTTTTTTAAAGTTAGGATTTAATTGCTTTCATAGATTAGAAGTTTTTTTCCCTATTTAAAAAAAAAAATTTTGAAAATTAGAACACAAGGTACGACATACAGCATGGGCAGCCCGTGAGACTGGCGCACGGCCCATGCTGTACCACACCTGAAGAATAGTTTGTTCGGCCCCTAGCACGGGCCACCGTGCCATTTGGCACGCCCGTGCTCTTTCCGAAAATTGGGGGTAAATTCTTCGGCCCTAGCACGGGCGGCCCGTCCGAATGAGCACGCCGTGCTCCTACCTAGCATGTTAAATTGACGGGTAGAGGCCGTGTTTTTTTCACAAAACCTTACTCCTCTCGCTGCCATGACCATAAGAACTCCTCCCCCTCCAAATATTTTCCAAAATTCTCCTATAATATCACCACTAATCACCTCCCACACTACTCTAAACTTAATTTGCACTTGTTGAATTTCTTGGAAGCAAGGATTTGGGGTAGTAAGCACCTAGGGTTTCAAAATTCCAACTCTCTTTGTATTTTCGGGATTTAAGGTATGAATTGAACTTTTTATGTCAAAATTCTTGAGGATTAAGGATTAGAGTTGATTTATGATGCTTGTTTGATACTTGTGCCATGATTTTGATTGAAATTTTCTATGGGGCATTATATCGAACACCTTGTGGGTTGGTGAATTGTGATGATTTTAGTTGATTGCTTGATGGATTATACTTGTTCTAGATTGTTTAGGGTGTTAGTGGCTAAGATTTTTGGCAATTATATTGGTATGTGAGTTGAAAGCTTAATTGTGGATTAAATTGTAGGGATGAGCCACTATGCCTTTGTTGGATTGTTGTATTAATTCATCGTTCATTTTACTTGGCACGTATGGGTTCTCACGATTGTTATGCCAGGTACTAATTTGAAAACATGGCTGAACCACGACCTAACCGAGGTAGACGAGGTTGGGGAGCTGCTGCCGCTCAAGCGCCACCACACCCGGACAGCCCCGAGGCTTACGGGCTTGCTATTGACGAGAATGACATACTGGATAGGTGGAACCGGCTCATCCCTCGTTCCTTCGCACCTACACGCTATACCGACGATGAATGTACCCGAACTCTCGGGATACACGAGGAGGTGTGGAAAATGTTTGAATGAGTTGGATGGACCCGTTCATGCGAGGGCGGTGGCCAACCTACAAGACACTCGCACTTGAGTTCTTAAGCACTGTTCAGGTCAGGGAAATGCTACCACGGAATGAGCCTCGGAAAATCCATTTCAAGTTGGGAAACGCATGGAGAAATGTCACCATTGCCGAACTGAATCGGATTTTTGGGGTACCATCAGACGCCCCATACCGAACGGCTGCAAATTATGACTCGCGTGCATTTTGGCGATTGTTGACTGAAACCCCCGAAACAGGCCTCATGCAATACGCGGCACGTTCCTCCAAGGCCTCATCACTCTGCAACCCCATATTCCGATACATTGAAAAAGTGACGGCCCATTCTGTGTTCGCCCGATACAACAACGGGGGTATGCAAGCGAGGGAACTATACCTATTTTGGTGTATACTCACCCGCACCCCTTATAACATGGCGGCAAACTATTTGGAACACGCCATCTATGTACAATAGCATGACGCAGGGAAAATACTAATTGGGGGAATGATAACCCCAATCGCACAACATTTTGGGGTTGACATAAGCCGTATGGAACCATTAGCGGGCAGCCGAAGCCTTAACATGAGCGCCCTTCACACCATGAAGATCATTAGCAATGAGGAGAATATCCTCTGTTTTCAATAGAAAGTCGGGTCTGCGTTTCCCCTTCCTAACCCGCAGCTCACAGCTGTGATTGACAACCAAATCAACTGGCTCATGTACTCGGATGAACATATCAGAGTCATGGAGGGTTTGGCAGCACGAAAGAGGCGAAGGGTAGCCGAGTTGCCCGATGAAGAAGACTTGGTAATGGAGGCGCAGGAGTATGATAGGCATGAGAGGGGATTTGAGCAGGGCTTCCAGCAGGGAGGCTTCGAGCAGGACGGCCCTAATAGGGGAACCGATATTCCAGAGAGCTCTCGCCAAGGCGAGGAGCGTGGGGGACAGTACGATCATGATAGATTTTGTGCCTTTGAGGAAAGCTTGCGACAGCATAGAGACGATTTCCGTGCTTACTAGGAAGTCCAAGACCAAAGGTACCAGGCCCAGAGCTTGTGGAACCAAGCACATGAGCAGCGGGAGTTGGAGATATTGCATGCAGTACGGCGGATCGAGTATTGGCATATATCCCAGGGCCACTACCCGCCGCCACCCCCACAGTGATCCAGGTCCTATCCACACCTTTCATTGAAATTCTACCTTCTCTTTAATGCGCTACAATTTCATTCAAGTTTGGGGGGGAGAGGTAGTAATTTTTTTTGATGGGTGTGGCGTTTGCATTCATTTAGTTGCATGTAGAGCATATAGGTTGCATTGCATTAGATGTTTGATATTTTTTTTATGGTTTTAGCATGTTTATCGCTTTAGCACGTTTATTGCTGTCCTAGTTGTTAGGGAGTGAGTTGACCGCTATTGTGTGTTTTTTGATGGGTGTGTTTTGATTGATATCTTGATCTTGGGAGCATTTGCGGATTGGTTTGTGTTGTTTGGAATTGGATGTTGAGTGTGAGTTGATCGGGTTGAGAATAGTTTATATGGAGCATGTGATTATTGAATCATGGGTAACATACTTTGAATTATGCACTTACAAGCCTGTGAGCTTTTGAGCCTTTACTGCTTTCATATTATGCAGTCTTGTTTGTGATTGAGTGTGTCATTCATGTTGATTTGAATTCTAGAACTTGCTTTGGTATCTCCGTCAAAGTCACATGTTGTACGCACTCATGAAGATGATTTTAGGCCATCTTTGTTTAGCCTTTCGAGCCTTTGGCCTACCTTATGATATTTGACTTCCCTAGTTAGCCAATTTGAGCCTACTACCTGAAATTTTTTGATAGCCACATTTCAAGCCTTCGAATCCTATGTAAAATATCTATTACCCTAAGCTTAAGCGTATAGAGTTGAGAAAAAGGGGATGAATAAAGGATTGAATGAAGGAGTGTCAAAAGTCAGAAAATATGTACATGTTGGGAATTTGGGAGTAAAAGAGGAAAAAGGAGAAAAATACTCACAAAAGTTGAAAAAAAGACTGCAAAGTGAGTCAGCCAGAAGTGAAAAATAGGCTGAGAATTATGATGTAAGGCGAAGGGAATAATTTGTATGAAAAAGAAGGGAGAAATAGAAAAGTGAGAGGATATAAGGCGATTGGAAGCACATAGTCGAGTTGAATTAGAAAAATGGTTAGAGAAGAAAAAAAGTGTTTTCCAATCTATACGCTAGAGTTGAGTCACTTTATCCATATTTCCCTACCTTAACCAAAGAGCCTTCATTACAACCTTAAATAAAGTCCTTTATGATTTGTGAATTGCATACAAACGAGTGGCGGAGATGTGAGACGATTTGCAAACATATGGTAATTTTTCAGCATTGATATGACTTGAGCGAATACACGTCCCTTATCATTCTAGTAAGCAGAGTATACACTTTATCCTTGAGAGGCGTTATTTGAAGTGTTTTACCTTGATTTTTATAAACTTGTGCTCCGTGTTAACTCTTTGAAACTTGGTTGATTTGTGCTGGATGTCTAGGGATAGATGACATGAATTATGATGCGGTGTTCTTGAGTTGCTCTTCTTTTCCCCAATTGTGTTGTCTTGCTCATAAAGTGTTGATCGGGACTGTCAACAGTTTAAGTTTGGGGGTTTGATTGACCTGTATTTTGCATGTATTTTTGTAGGTCCCAAGGGGTGTGAGTGTAAGGTTTAGAAGGGGGTTGAATAAACCTTACCAACTTTTCGATTTAGTCCTTTTAAAATGTTCGAGTTAATACTTCACAAAAGTGAGTCCTTGATGGGACTAAGTTAGTTAATCAACAGAGTTAGTCACTCAACATACTGATCGAGCTGTTGATAGAATAACTCATTGTTTTGACTAAAGACTTAACTCGACCGTGATATGTTTTCATGAAGACTTAACACCCTTGAATTTGGTTAAGTTTGTTTTAATACTTGGTTTAAGCACTTAGTTAATTATCAATTGGATAGCAAATATGTCACAGATATGAAAGTAATATGCAGTAAATTAAAGTCTTTGAAATGTAAATGACACAATAAGTTTTTATAGAGGTTCAAGATGGGGTAATTCTTCTACTCCTCTCTTCTCCAACTCCCGGAGGAATCCACTAAGTATTGATCAATATACAGAGTGGTTAACATCCCGCATAAGTCTTGATCACACAAACGACTTGATCCTTTGGGACTCGATCTGAGATGCCTTGGTCACATAGGTGGCTTCTCGCACGACTCAACTTCTTCACTGGGCAATCGCCTTTGCTACTACAGCCCACTTGCTCAAGCTCCTTGGATTTGATAACGAAGCCCTCTAAAAACTTGAGGCGGTTCGACCTTGAACCTTCCTACAATCCTCCGTGGAATGTAGACCCCCTTGATTCTTCAAATTGTTTCTCTTCAACCGATTGAAGTTGTCTTTCCTTCATAGGTGAGTGTTGGATTGATTTCTTTGTAATGTAGGCTTGAGGATTGATCTTGAATAACTTGAGAATATTTTTGGTTACAGTTCAAATGTTAGCTTGAATGTTCGTGGTTCAGGTTGTCAAGGTAACCTCTTCTCAAATAAACTCCTCAGCCTTTTATAGTGTTCTTTTGAAAATTTTCCCGTTGAAGAGATAGTCTTATTTTCATAAGACACTTGTGATCGTTGGCTTGTCTTGTTGCAGTCCTTGGAATTTACGTTTCCTCGTATGAATGATTCTTCAGCTTTTCAGAGTTCTGACACGGTGCAGTGCTTCCCATTGGTTTATTCCTTTTGCATGCTTCTGGGACTGAGCGCTTCAAGAAAGGTAGTATGGAGGTATTACTTGTTTAAGTAATTCTCTTGATTTCTGTGCAACGGATCTCTTTCAGTTATCTCGTCTTGGCTGCATTTTCTTAATTTCCCCAGGTGACTTTGAGTCACTTCCAATCATGGATGACTCTTGTCACTTCAACTTGAGACATGACTATCTTGAGTTGACTTGATCGATACTTCATTCACCGCATCTCACCGCTGCTCCTTCAGATTGAGTTCTGTCTTCTCTTCTTTGCCACACTCACCGCCCACAATGAGTCTTCCTTCTAGTCTCCGGTTGTCTTCTTGCATGTTCAGCATAGCCGACTTAACTCATTTCGACCAGCCCTATCTATTACAATGCAATTTACAATGTAAAAATGGGGTGCCAACTTTCTATTCTAAGTTCTTTCTATTCTAAGTTTTACATGGCATTCATCAAAATCTAAGAATTAATTTCCCAACAATTTCTCCCTTTTTGATGATGCCAAAACTTAAAACATTCATACAATAAAGTAACAACAAAGATACGTCATGCACAATGCGTAATCATAGAATGTATGCGTAGAATCAATCTTTTATTGATCATAACATTCTTGTTCTTTACATAGTTGTTTACAAGGTGTATCGAGCTTAAATGGAATTTAAAGTAACTATGTTGTTCTATATCTACACAAGTATAGAAATTGTACGATTTTATTCGATGTCATCAAGACTTACATAAAATGTATTTACATAGTAAAATACATGGGGTGGACAACAACACTTCATCTCCTTCACGCTTCCTTCTTTCATCTCCTTCAAAGATTGTCATCTTTCGACCTCTTTTCTTCTTCTCATCTTCACCTGCTTTCTTTTTTTCTCATACGCCTGCGCGCCTTCATCTCTTCTCGTCTTTTCTTGTCTTTCCTCCCATAGCGAGTTTGTCTTTTATTTTCCTCTTCAATTCTCTTCACATACTCAAGATTGTTCTTAGCCACTTGCAGTTGGCTACTTTCGTCAAATCCAGCCCAATAGATCCCTCATTTCTTCTTTTTCGTATCTATGTACTCAATGTTTTTGGGCAGATCTAGGTCTCGAAACCTCTTCCTCCACCATCGCTTCTTCCTCCTCTCCGGGCGTGTATTTATCTTGGGCCTTTTTTCCCAACCAGTGACTAGTAGAGTGACCAGCAGAGTGACTACCAAAGAGTGGTCTGCCGCTCGTCGCCTTCTTCACATAGTTTGAGACCTTTTTCCCAAGATAAATCCCAGGCTTGAGCCATGGACATATTTGCGAAGTAACCTTTGATGCGAGCGTCTTGAATTCATCAATAGATCTTCGCTCGGTTCTCGTGATCTCGAAATGGCATAAGTGTCTCGTCTGTTGGAATGCCTCCATGTTGTTTCATAATGTTCATAACTCGCATCCATCTTTCCTTCCACTTCCTTCATCCCTCGCTTCAACTGTCTTTCTCTTTTCACCATAGTGCCGCAGAGTGTTGGAGTGGCGAGTCATCGGGAGTTTGTCGATGATATCACTGTGACAAGACCTTGTTGGGGGTTTTAGCAATCATCAAGGTCACATCTTTCAAGCCTTCCCCTCAACAGATTTTCCTTTCTTCTCTCTTATTAATTCCTCGATTGTCTTTTCCTTCACAACAAGGTCTTCCTTCCTGCCTTCTTGAGATCCTTCAGCGCCTTTTTTTGTGTATTCCTCTTCCCCTTTTTGGCATCATCAAAGGAGAGAGAAACCCCGGAAACAAGCTAGCAAGCATGAAGTTTAGTCTCACGATAGCCGAAGTTCTCGAATCTCAATCATCGGAGTATCAGGCGGAATTCGTAGCGAGTGGCGTTGGATTCATTGCTAATAACTTCATCTCAGCCATGAGAAGGCTGAACTTTCGATCCATGTTCTCCTCTATGCACGTAAGCTCTGTCTTATTATATTCACGCAACATCTTTATCTCTCGTGGTGTGAGATTCATGCATTTGTTCGATGTGCTCTTGCATTTTTGTCTTTGCACGCATTCTCGGCCCGCCGACTAGCAACTTGTTGAACAGTTGTCTCCGAAATATCGAGCTTGTTCCACGCGCATTGTCTGGCTTCTTTGTTGCCACCATTCCCAGATCTCGACTATTATGCCTCGCAGATCGCCAGTAAGGTTGGCGTCTCGTTATCGGCCTCATGTCCGGTGAGGCCTGGTGCCTCTCCATCTTTTCAATCTCAAGCAAATAGGGCTTTGAAAACTTCCCGAACCTCATTTTGTCACTGTCTCACCGACGCCAAGCAACGCCAATGTCATAGTCATTGAACAATGGTGTCTCGTTGGAATAACAGATCGGAGTTTATGGAAGCGCTCTCGATCTCTAGCCGATTCTTCGGGAGGTCGTACTCCGCAGAGAGAAGGGAAATGATTCTACAAAAGGATCATCACGGCAATCGAATCGCTCAATGACAATTGGTGCTCGTGAAGTCCCCCCGAGGAGTCGAACTCCGCTGCAGGCTTGGGAGCTCGCGCAGATGGACTCTGTTTCACCGCATGGTGCGTTGTGAAGTCGACCCAGCCTTTGCCGAGCCTCAATCGTGCCCGAATGTGCCTTCTTCGGTCTCGGTGGTTTTTCCACATCAGTTGATCGGTCTCTCCTTATCGAGCGTCATCGGACGATGATGAGATTTCCATGGGTGGCTCATCATCAAAGTTGAATGTTTGGCGAGTAGTCTTGAGGTCGATTTACTCGTGGTTGGAACATCCTCGATTGAGTCTTTTGGATTGGCAATAGGGGTTGACTACCTTCATCTTCACCTTCGGATCCCGGAAAAGTTACATCAGGATTATCTTGGGAATCATGAAGGGCACTTATCTCCTTTTTGTGATGGATCAATGATAGCAGGAGGGATGTTCTCGGCTTCAAGATCTTTACCCCGGGAAGTCTCAACCTCCCGTTGGCCTTCATTACCTCCCGTAGTCTCAACTAGCAATGAGGTTTGGACATCCCCTTCGACAGTGCCACTGCCTTGGGGTCTTCTCGAGGTGGCATCCACCGGAGTCTCAACTCCATGGATTGCACTTTCATTGCCCAGTGTTAACTCCGGGGTAGTTCCTTCCTCGTGCCTCGACCGCATCGCCAGCAGCCGGCGTCATTGGCTCGGAGAGCGGTTGGCACTTCAACCGAGATGTTTTAATCGTCTGAGCTCTTGATGACAACTTGTTGTGTATCCGATTGTTGTTCCTTCTCCACTTCGCCTCCGAGATTCGCCAGGAGTCACCGCAGATCCTCCGACCTTACCGCAGGTGGGAGGAGTTTCCCCACGGTGGCACCCCGGTGAGTGACTTGGAATGGGGTCACTCGTCTCCGGACTCCGGCTAGTCCCATTGAGTATTCAGCCGTGGGGAAGGTGGTAAGACACCTTGATTAGGGGTTGGCTCGACTGGGGTCCTCACAATCCCAGTTTCATCGCCGTTGATTCCTTAATACCTTTCTCCGAATGAGTTTGGGAAGTGGTGGCAGCCGACAACAATGGCAATATGCCGCACCACTCCCATGGGATCAATCTCCATTTGTGATGTGGATGACTCCTTGGTCCCTCCATCATCCTTTGCTCATGTAGGATTCTCGATTCTTGCATTGCTTTTGCATTTGCAACTCTTCCGGGGCAACAGCAGGTTCGATCCTCTTCACCGCCTCGATAGACGCAAGGTGAGGATGTGTGTGATCGATGGTTCCAAGAAAGGGACAACATCGCCTTCTCACGAGCCTCGCCTTCCTCTGCGCGATCTCTCCTTCTCCTTGTCCTGAAGATCCGCAAGATATCGTGCGCTTTTCTTCATCCAAAGGCTTGGACCACATTGGTCAATCCGAGAAAGTTCAACAGTTCCTCTTCTTCTTCAATAAGTTCGGTCTTTGGAACTGTTCCTAGATCGACTCACCTTCCATTTCTCCATTCTCGCAGGCGATTTTTTGAATGTCTGGGTATGGTGGGGATAGGATCATCACATCATCATCATTGTCATCGTCTTTCCTGCTGTCCCTCTTGCTCAGGGATTGAGGGTAGCAAACTTTGCCGCCGACATTCTCAAGAGCCTTTAGCATTTTACTGGGGACGGAGACACAACCCTTTCAATAGGTAATTCGGTTGTCTCGGATCGATTTCCTTGTTTCTCACGGCTCTGTCTACAATCGGGTCTTCGAGTTGCCTCTGCTGATCGGCCTCAGCAGACTTGGTCGTTTCATCAATAACTTCCGGAGACTCAACTTCTCCAGCAGTCTCGGGTATCTTTTCCAGCTGAGTGGCAGACTCAGCGGTTTTCTCAAGCTCGGAGAGCTTGGAAAGTCTTCTTCTTCTTTTTGTTTTCACCAGAGGAACATCTGGTTCCACTTCCTCTGGTTCGTTGAAGGTAAGAGCCTCCGCAGTTGTCTTAGAGGCAGTTTCCCTTCTTGTTGTGGCAGTCCTCTTCTTCTTGATCACTGGAGAAGGGATTAATGGTTCCTTCTCCACCACGGCTGCAGGGGCAGGAGACACGGCTGCGGGGGCAGGTGACTCGGGGCAGGGGGGTGCAGATTTCTTTTTCTTTCTCGCAGGGGCGCATCTTCTTAGCTTAGAAGATTTTCTTCTTGGGAGGAGGGGAGACAACTGTATCTTCAGGGTCAGCTGATTCCCCCTCACTCGTATCAGATCTCTTGGCGTAAGCTCTCTTCTGTGCGCCAAAGAGGTTTGATCGAAACATCCTCTTGTTTACATGGAACGCCTTTCCATGTCGAAGAGGGACTTCTTTTACTTCCATCAGCCGGCCAATCACCAGGCCGTATCCCAGGGAACCTCCAAACGTACCATCCTCCTTGAAGGATTTATTCCCAACATTCTGGCAGAGTCTTCTGTATACAAACTCAGCCCAGCTCACCTTCTTTTCTTCAATGATCGCAGCCATTACGATCAATTTAGCTTTGGACAACTGGTCAAAGCTGCCAAATTTGATGTCTATGCATTTGGCAACAATGTCCAGCAATTTGTGGTAGTCCTCTTTCAGCCAGCCTTCTTGTTAGTCAGATAGACCACTTTCTCAAAGACAATCGGACTTGGCTACTTCCTTCCACGCAGCAGCCAGGTCAACATCGCCTTCATAAATCTCCAGCACTCCTTCCGCCGGCAAGAAAGCAAGATGTTCTCAGATCTGGCAAGAATGGTGAACTCTTTTCCATGAACAGAGGACTTGATGCCCTCATCGTGAACTTCAGCGCTCACGTAGAATCGCGCGACCTCTTCCACGTAGGTCATTGGAAACTCCATCGTCAAAAATGGTTTTAATCCGATTTTTCCAGCTTCGCGGCTATCTTCTTCACAAGGGTGTCGTCGGACCCTGTTTAAGCATGCCGTTTAAATCCACAAGAGACCCAAAGTGTGGATTTGCTTTCCCACTTGACGAAATCATGAGTAGATGCCATTTCTAGATGTTTTACCGAACGAAACTTAGAAAATGAACTTGAGGATTTGTAGGGTTTTGAGAGAAAATTTCTTTCTTTTGCCTTTGAGAGAGAGATGAACAGTTTTGATAAAGTGAGAGAAAAATGGACGAAATGGTATAAGTGTGGGTTATGAAAGGACTGCTGGTGGTTTTTGAAATTTGATCAAGATCAACGATTGATCTTGCACGCCAATTTACATTTAATCTCTCGTATTTAATGCAAAGAACATTTATATCCAATCATAAGCTTTGTGTGCGCTTTTGATGTACATGTCATAATTATTTGACATCATTCTTAAAAACATTCCACTTAGTAAAAACGATCGCGTTTTTGTCACTTTGCTCATAAATGACTAAACCTTATTCCTTAGCCGATTTAACTCTTCTCTCTTTGCACATAAATACTCAGTTGTCAGCTAACTTGATGTAGCTGATTCTCCGATACGGCTGATTCACTTAGCTGATTTAAGAGTTCAAACTCTTTTTGATTTTTCATGTTTCATCTATTTTCTTTGAGTCTTCCGAGAGTTAACTCTCAATTAACTTGATTAATGTTTGAGTTCTTCAAATCTTGATTCACATAATGGTTTTGTGAATATGTCGCCTAATTGCTTATCGATTGAGATATATTCCACGGTGATGTCCTTCTTTTCAATATGATCTCTTATGAAGTGATATTTGACATCAATGTGCTTTGTTCTTGAATGCAACACAGGATTTTGAGTGATTGCAATTGAACTTGTGTTATCACACATAATTGGAATTTCCTTTTCCTCAACCTCATAGCCTCTCAGGTTCTTTGCCTCATCCATAAAACTTGGCACTTGTTTGCCGCAGCCTATGTATTTTGCTTCACCAGAGAGGTGGCTATTGAATTTTGCTTCTTGATAAACCAGAAATTAGCCTATTTCCAAGCATTTGACATGTGCCCGAGGTACTCTTCCCCGTCAACTCTACAACCAAAGATAGTCGTAGTCCGAATAGCCAATTAGCTTGAATCCACCTTCCTTTGATACCATAAGCCAACTTCTTGGCTCCCTTTCAAATATCTCAAGATCTCTTCTTGGTCATAATCATGTGGCTTTCTTTTGGGGCGATTGAAATCTTGCACATACACCTACCGCAAAGGTGATGTCCGCCCGCTTGGCCGTGAGATAGAGCAGTTGATCCAATAAGTGCTCAGATCTTGTTTGATCTCTGTGCTTGCCATCCGCATCCATATCCATTTTGATCGATGTGTTCATTGGTATTTTCACAGAAGACTTCTTTTCCATACCGAATTTCTTCATTAAATCTCTAGTATATTTTGTTTGACTTATGAAGGTTCCATCCTTCAGCTGTTTCACTTGGAGTCCAAGGAAGAATGTTAGTTCTCCCATCATGCTCATTTCGAATTTGCTTTGCATGAGATTTGAGAATTTATCACACAGCTCTTTGTTTGTGGATCCAAAGATGATGTCATCCACATATATATGAACAAGCAATATACTCTTCTCATCTTGAATTCTGAAGAGTGTTCTATCCACTTTTCCTTTTGTGAACCCGTTCTCAGTTAGAAATTGTGATAATGTATCATACCATGCTCTGGTGCCTGTTTCAATCCATATAAATCCTTTTTGAGTTTGTATACCTTATCTCCAAGAGTCTTCTGCTCAAATCCTGGAGGTTGTTCAACATATACTTCTGTTAGTCCAAGTGGCTACGATAATCTAGAGGGGGGGTGAATAGATTATCTCGGTTTTTCAGATTTTGCCCTCTTTTTCGAATAATCAACCAAAGACGAGAATGTAAATGCGGAAATAAAACAACACTCGCCGATTTAAAGAGGTTCAACCCACCTAGGCCTAATCCTCTACCACCCAAAGATTCTAGGGATGGATTTCAAAAAGAAAGAAAAGATTTTATTAATTTACCAAAAATTAATACAACACCTTGAGGATTACCACAACCCTCCTTCACCACTTTGAGGATTACCACAATCCTCTTACACCACCTGAGGATTACCACAACCCTCTTACAACACCTTGAGGATTACCACAACCCTCTTACAACACCTTTGAAGATTACCACAACCTTCAAACACCTATCACCTAGATCACCCAAAGTGTATTCTTACCACAAGAATACTCACAAGGATGTCTTGTGTTGAATGATGACCAAAATCAAGATTACAACTCAATAATGATTGATACAATATGAGTGCAAGTGTAATCAAGAATTGAAAGCCTAGACCTCAAATTTGTGCAAGTGAAAGTGCTAAGGCTAATACAACAAGATATATGAAAGTGTTTGCTTTGTTTGCTCTTTGCTTGTATGAAGTGTTGTATCTTGTTGCTTGAATGAAGCCTCTATTTATAGGAGAGGTCTTGGCTTTGATTTCAGACATTGGCTCCTCCTTGGGGAGTGATTTGCTGCAAAAGAAATCATTTAAAATCATCAATATAGTTTGTTAGAAATCAATCCCACAAAATAGGGAAAAGTCATCAAAACGCAACGGATAGTTTCTTTGTCAAACATGGGGTTCGACCGTCGCAGAGATAAGATTGAAATTGAATTCTGCGAATTTTTACACAGGGGACCGGTCGAAGGGGGTGCGACGGGTCGCCACCGTGTGAAGGTTGCCCTTGACGTTTTTTAAACAGAGAAGTCTGGAACAAAAACAACTGGTGTATGTGTCGCCACGGCCGATCGGGCCGACCACACCGGTCGCCCACCTGGTCGATTCTTTTTTTTTCTTACGCCCCATTTTCTGCTTTCAAAACTCAACTCAGTACGGGTTGCCCTATAGGGCGATTTGGCCGAGCTGAAACAAAAGTGTTGTCCAATTTTAAATCGAATATTAACTACAAGAAATACTCCGAAAAATAGTAAAAACATTTTAGAACGATCGGAAGTATTGGGACAACATTTAGGGACATTGTTTTGGTATAAAAACCCATTTTAGTAAAATCATCAAAATCATGATAAAAACATTTATCTAACAAACTCCCCCTTTTTGATGATTACAAACCAAAACAATTTTTAAGAGGACGAATTTGAAAAACAAAATAATTTTCCGGTTTATGAGTAAACTATCCGTTTAAAAACATTTTACAAAAGCTCCCCCTATCAACAAGCATATTAAGAAGAAATATTGCATAAGCTAGAAGCACAAGCTTTTACAAAATAAACACAAACTCCATGAGCTTAGAAGCTCCCCCTGTCACAAATACTTAATATCCATGCAAACAAGTCCATAAAACAACCATTGGACTAAGTTTTCTTCACAACTTATGGCCTAAACAAGCCATAGCTTATAGCTTCTATTTCGAGCTTTTATTAGCTTCTTTGAGCTAACGAGCCAATTTCCTGTTTCTCCCCCTTTGGAATCATCAAAAAGAATGTTAGGATGATAGAAACATCATAGAAGTATATCAAAGTGCGCCAAAGAAATGGTGTATCAACCATTGAGTAATTTAGGCTTAAAAAACCAAGGAAAATGGGAGAAATATATCATGAAGAGTTCATACGCTCGTTTTATTTCCCAAAACATGATCTCAATGAGTATAGAAGACTTTTGGAAGCGAGAGAATCATGTAGAAGTTGAAATTTTCATTGAAACATTTCATCGAACACATTCAGGCGTGAAAATAAAAAGAGTTGTATATAGCCCTTGTAAATGATCCAAGCCAAAAAATTTTCATCACCAAATCATACCAATCATCATACAATACAAAGATAACAACTAAGCTCATCATGATCATAAAATAATTTCATCAAGTAATATACAAGAAAGGCCATAAACTCATGGTTCAACCCAATTGAGCAAAGTAAGGAAAATTCTTACCATTTGATCGGAAAAGATGAGCAATGATGATGATAAACATGCTATATAAGGTCCAATATATAAATGGAATGCATAAAAATCAATTTTGAGTGACAATAGTGTGCATTTGGCAAAGGGGACGAAAAATGGCCAAAATGAGTGAACATGACTAATGTCAAGACAGAATGATTTTAAACCAAAAAATGGCTTAGTAGCACCGGGTCGTGGTTGAGGGCGACTTGGCCGACGTTGAGGGCGACGGTTTGCCCTCAACCTCTTCATTCCCACTGTTTGACAAATTTTTCAAAATCCGAATTTTCAACCAAAAATCCGATTTTTCGCCCCTAAGTTTTAAAAGCATGCAAAATGCAAACGTAGACCTCATTCAATATGCATTATGCCTAACCGAGCTCAGATTGACGTTAAAAAGTCTCGGAAGTTAGCGGTTTTGTAAAAATGTCCGCTAATTGATCTTGAGATGGCACAAATGATATCTCAATTTTTCGTTTTGAAACACAATCCCTTAGAAAATGATGTCGAATCTCAATATGTTTAGTACGATTATGATGAACCGGTTTTGAGCAATATTTATAGCGGATACATTATCACAAAAGATAGGTACGTTTTCAAAAGAGCATTTGTAATCCGCTAAGGTTTGTTTCATCCAAAGAAGTTGAGTACAACAAAATGCGCGGAAATATATTCGCCGCCGTTGAAAGAGAAACACAGTTTTGCTTCTTTGAAAACCAAGAAACAGCAATCGCTTAAAATTGACATGATCCGGAAGTACTTTTCCGATCATCAATATTACCCGCATAGTCAATCACTATAACCTTTAAGAGAAAAATTTTCATTCTTTGGATAAAATAAACCATATTGAATAGTGCCTTTCAAATATCGAAAAATCCGCTTAACGGCACTCATATGAGATTCTTTTGGATTGCTTTGAAAACGAGCACATAAGCATACGGCATGAAGAATATCCGGTCTACTAGCGGTTAAATAAAGTAAACTACCAATCATACCGATACTTGGATTCATCAACCGTCTTGCCTTTTTCATCTTTGTCAATTTTGACATTGGTTGCCATAGAGTCGAGACGGTTTCTTCCTTCTTCAATGCCGAACTTCTTCAAAAGTTCTTTTGTATACTTAGATTGCGAAATATAAATACCTTCTTGGCATTGCTTAATTTGAAGTCCAAGGAAGAAGTTTAGCTCCCCCATCATACTCATCTCGAATTCACTTTGCATTAACTTGGAGAATTTCTTGCACAAAGATTCATTAGTAGCACCAAAGATAATATCATCAACATAAATTTGCACAAGTAAACAATCTTGCCCTTTTTCAAAAACAAAGAGTGTAGTATCAACTTTACCTCTTGTAAAACCATTTTGCAAAAGAAAAGAGCTAAGTCTATCATACCATGCACGGGGTGCTTGTTTTAAACCATACAAAGCCTTTATAAGTTTATAAACATCATTAGGCCTAGAAAAATTTTCAAACCCCGGAGGTTGTTTTACATAGACTTCTTCTTGAATAATACCATTTAAGAAAGCGGATTTAACATCCATTTGGTAAAGTTTGAAATTTTTGAAACAAGAATAGGCAAGTAAAATACGAATAGCTTCTAAACGTGCTTTACGGAGCAAAAGTTTCATCATAGTCAATACCTTCTTCTTGACAATACCCTTGAGCTACTAACCTTGCCTTATTTCGAACAATGTTGCCTTGATCATCAAGTTTGTTCCGAATACCCATTTTGTACCAATAATTGTTTGAGATGGAGGACAAGGTACTAATTCCCATACATCATTTCTTTCAAATTGATTCAACTCCTCTTGCATTTCCAAAACCAATCTTCATCCTCAATAGCTTCCTTTAGCATTTTTAGGCTCTTTTTGAGATATAAGAGCTTTCTCGGCAAAATTCCTTCGAGTCATTACTTTATCAAGGGGATCACCAATAATAAGATCTTTTGGGTGATCTCCTTAAATTTCAATGCCACGGGAAGATTCAAGTATCACCCTATCTTCTTGAGGAACATTTGAACTTGAAGGTTGATCATATGAAATAGAAGGTTTATCATTATGAGCATCACTTTGAACAATAGGTTCAACAATATCCTCTTCATCACTATCGTCATTGGGTATTCTTTCAACACCCGAGGCTTCATTAAATTTGACATGAATAGATTCTTCAACAACCATGCTAGTCTTGTTGTAAACCCGATATGCTTTGCTCTTGGTTGAATACCCCATAAATATTCCTTCATCGGCCTTAGGATCAAGTTTGTCCAATTGATCCTTAGTATTCAAAATAAAGCACTTACATCCAAATATTTTGAAATAACTAATATTTGGAGTTCTTCCTTTCCAAAGCTCATATGGAGTTTTATTCATTTTAGACGAATATAAACTCGATTAATGACATGGCAAGCGGTACTTACGGCTTCGCCCAAAAATATTTTGGAAGAGAAAATTCATTGAGCATGGACCGACTCATTTCTTGTAGCGTCCGATTCTTCCTTTCGGCTACACCATTTTGTTGAGGTGTCCTTGAGCCGAAAAATTATGTGCATATCCCTTGGTTTCACAAAAGACTCTAAATTCACCATCAAATTCTCCACCTCGATCACTTGAATAGACTTAATAGTATCTTCCTTTTCATTCTCAATAAGTCTACACAACTTAACAAACTCATTAACGGCATCGCTTTTATTTGCAAGAAAAAGAGCCAAGTGTATCTAGAAAAATCATCGACATAATAACGAATGTGTAATGTTTTCCACTTAGACTAGCCGTACCAATATCCCCATACAAATCAAGGTGAAGCAATTGTAGGGGTTTGGTAGTGGAAATTTCATTTTTGGGCTTAAAACTACTCTTAACTAATTTGTTCTTTTTGACAAGTGTCACATAAGCCAAGATTTTCAAAATTCAATTTGGGTAGTCCTTTTACATGTTGGTTTTTGTAAATATTTTTCAAATTCTTGTATCCAACATGTCCGAGTCGCCTATGCCATAAACTCGTTAAATCATTATTGGCGACAAGACAAGAAACATTTTGACTAACCAAATCACTAGTACAAATTTTGTAAAGATTGCCTTTTCTATTTGCTTCACAAATAATATTACCATTTTTAAGAATAAGGCATTTTTCTTTATTAAAAGAAACATCATAATTTGAATCACAAAGTTGGCTAACACTTATCAAATTAAACTTAAGCCCTTCTACTAAAAGAACATTACAAAGAGAGAAAGAAGAGTTACCAATTTCTCCATTTCCAAGAATTTTTCCTTTGCCATTGCCGAACATGACCATACCCTCTTCTTGGAGCTTGATGTTGGTAAAAAGTTCTCTCCTCCCGGTCATATGGCGTGAACATCCGCTGTCCACGAGCCATTTTGAATCTTCCATTGTGGTTATGGCCCCTATTACCTACAAAAGAATTTCTTTTAGGTACCCTATAATTTTGGGGTCCATGGGGTTAGTCTTGAGACCTTTGGGTCTCCAAACATGTCTTGAGCTATTTCTCAATTTGCAATTATTAGCATAATGTCCAACTTTGCCACAATAAAAACAAGTAGGAGAATTATAATTATTAGCACGCACAAAAGTCGGACCTTATTTTTCTTAAAAACACTTTGAAATGGCTTATAACCAAGTCCCGATTTGGAATGCTCACCTCTTTGTGCATCTAAAATTTTTGTGACTTTATCCGCACTTATGTTGAAACGATGCACGTCATTTTTCAAACATTCAATATCTTTTGTGAGCGATTCCTTTTCGGTTTCAAGAGAATGAATTCTAGTAAGAGTAAGAGCATGAGCTTTGTCTAAAGATTCATAAGAGGTAAATAATTTTTCCTTTTCAACCTTAATCTCCTTATGCTCCTTTTTCAAATTTTTGTATTTAACGATTAAATTTTGAAACTCAATTTGCAATTCATCAAAATCACATTGCAAGTAATCAACTATGGAGGAAGTAGAAGAATTTGAGTGTACCTCATTGTTTTCATCGTCTATAGCCATGAGACCGTGTTCGGTTTCTCCTTCCTCATCGGTTGTTTCGAGTAGTTCATCCCATGTTTTGACTTCCACATTTAGAGCCTTCTTTTTTGTAAAAGGCTTCCTTTTCTTTTGCTCCTCTTCATCGAAGCTTTGGGCAATCGGCAATGAAGTGCCCGGTTTTCCGTGATTTAAAGCAAGCATTATCTCTTGGTTTTCTTGCTTTATTTTTATTCACAAATTTTGCAAATTTTCGAACAAGTGCGGCCGTCTCTCATCATCATCATCATTATCATAGTATGCATTATTAGAAGAAGAAGCAAGACCTTTAGGAATAATTTGCATACCCGATTGATTTGTGGATGATTTGGAATTTTTCCTCTCCTTGAGATAGACTTCATAGATGAGTAGGTTTCCAATAAGCTCATCAAACTTGAGTG
Organism: Rehmannia glutinosa; assembly: GCA_016081115.2. Taxonomy (NCBI): domain Eukaryota; kingdom Viridiplantae; phylum Streptophyta; class Magnoliopsida; order Lamiales; family Orobanchaceae; genus Rehmannia; species Rehmannia glutinosa. The sequence continues at coordinate 23,099,071 of CM071930.1, forward strand.
TCTCAAGATTTTGTGCCTCCGTGATTGCCGTTACTTTTTCGGACCATGAGCGGGAAGTGCATTTAGTACCTTGGTCACCTTGTCTTCTTCGGAGATGACTTTCCCGAGGGCCACAAGAGGATTGACAATATTGTCAAGCCTTTCCACCATTTTGAGATGCTTTCGCCATCATACATGTTAAAGTTTTCAAGTCTTTAACAAGCATGGTCTTTCTTGCTTGCTTGACTTTCTTAGTCCCTTCATAGATTGTCTCCAATTTTTCCCAAACCTCATGTGCCGACCTTATGCCTCGTATGCGATTGTACTCGGTGGCGGTAAGTGAGCAATGCAAAATATTTAAGGCCTTACCGTTTAGAGAGAGAAAGCCTTCTTATCATTTTCATCGAACTCCTTGAAAGGTTTAGGAGTCGAGGTGCCATCCTCCATTTTTTTGTTGGTTGATCAACTCCTTCAATAACCACATTCCATATGTCAAATCCGCACCCTTGTAGAAAGCACTCCATACGGTCTTTCCAAAATGCGTAGTTGTTGGCGTCGAACAATGGTGGCTTGTTGGTGGAGGCGCCGGTGGTGAGATAAGCGTCATTCGTAGCATGGATCTTTCCTCTTTACTCGGAACGAGCTAGCCAAAGAGTTTGGCTCGATACCACTTGTTAGTCCAAGTGGCTACGATAATCTAGAGGGGGTGAATAGATTATCTCGGTTTTTGAGCAATATTTATAGCGGATACATTATCACAAAAGATAGGTACGTTTTCAAAAGAGCATTTGTAATCCGCTAAGGTTTGTTTCATCCAAAGAAGTTGAGTACAACAAAATGCGGCGGAAATATATTCGCTTCGGCCGTTGAAAGAGAAACACGGTTTGCTTCTTTGAAAACCAAGAAACTAGGCAATCGCTTAAAAATTGACATGATCCGGAAGTACTTTTCCGATCATCAATATTACCCGCATAGTCGAATCACTATAACCTTTAAGAGAAAAATTTTCATTCTTTGGATAAAATAAACCATATTGAATAGTGCCTTTCAAATATCGAAAAATCCGCTTAACGGCACTCATATGAGATTCTTTTGGATTGCTTTGAAAACGAGCACATAGGCATACGGCATGAAGAATATCCGGTCTACTAGCGGTTAAATAAAGTAAACTACCAATCATACTCGATACTTGGATTCATCAACCGTCTTGCCTTTTTCATCTTTGTCAATTTTGACATTGGTTGCCATAGAGTCGAGACGGTTCTTCCTTCTTCAATGCCGAACTTCTTCAAAAGTTCTTTTGTATACTTAGATTGCGAAATATAAATACCTTCTTGGCATTGCTTAATTTGAAGTCCAAGGAAGAAGTTTAGCTCCCCATCATACTCATCTCGAATTCACCTTGCATTAACTTGGAGAATTTCTTGCACAAAGATTCATTAGTAGCACCAAAGATAATATCATCAACATAAATTTGCACAAGTAAACAATCTTGCCCTTTTTCAAAAACAAAGAGTGTAGTATCAACTTTACCTCTTGTAAAACCATTTTGCAAAAGAAAAGAGCTAAGTCTATCATACCATGCACGGGGTGCTTGTTTTAAACCATACAAAGCCTTTTTAAGTTTATAAACATCATTAGGCCTAGAAAAATTTTCAAACCCCGGAGGTTGTTTTACATAGACTTCTTCTTGAATAATACCATTTAAGAAAGCGGATTTAACATCCATTTGGTAAAGTTTGAAATTTTTGAAACAAGAATAGGCAAGTAAAATACTTAATAGCTTCTAAACGTGCTACGGAGCAAAAGTTTCATCATAGTCAATACCTTCTTCTTGACAATACCCTTGAGCTACTAACCTTGCCTTATTTCGAACAATGTTGCCTTGATCATCAAGTTTGTTCCGAATACCCATTTTGTACCAATAATTGTTTGAGATGGAGGACAAGGTACTAATTCCCATACATCATTTCTTTCAAATTGATTCAACTCCTCTTGCATTTCCAAAAACCAATCTTCATCCTCAATAGCTTCCTTAGCATTTTTAGGCTCTTTTTGAGATATAAGAGCTTTCTCGGCAAAATTCCTTCGAGTCATTACTTTATCAAGGGGATCACCAATAATAAGATCTTTTGGGTGATCTCCTTAAATTTCAATGCTACGGGAAGATTCAAGTATCACCCTATCTTCTTGAGGAACATTTGAACTTGAAGGTTGATCATATGAAATAGAAGGTTTATCATTATGAGCATCACTTTGAACAATAGGTTCAACAATATCCTCTTCATCACTATCGTCATTGGGTATTCTTTCAACACCCGAGGCTTCATTAAATTTGACATGAATAGATTCTTCAACAACCATGCTAGTCTTGTTGTAAACCCGATATGCTTTGCTCTTGGTTGAATACCCCATAAATATTCCTTCATCGGCCTTAGGATCAAGTTTGTCCAATTGATCCTTAGTATTCAAAATAAAGCACTTACATCCAAATATTTTGAAATAACTAATATTTGGAGTTCTTCCTTTCCAAAGCTCATATGGAGTTTTATTCATTTTAGGACAAATATAAACTCGATTAATGACATGGCAAGCGGTACTTACGGCTTCGCCCAAAAATATTTTGGAAGAGAAAATTCATTGAGCATGGACCGACTCATTTCTTGTAGCGTCCGATTCTTCCTTTCGGCTACACCATTTTGTTGAGGTGTCCTTGAGCCGAAAAATTATGTGCATATCCCTTGGTTTCACAAAAGACTCTAAATTCACCATCAAATTCTCCACCTCGATCACTTGAATAGACTTAATAGTATCTTCCTTTTCATTCTCAATAAGTCTACACAACTTAACAAACTCATTAACGGCATCGCTTTTATTTGCAAGAAAAAGAGCCCAAGTGTATCTAGAAAAATCATCGACAATAACGAATGTGTAATGTTTTCCACTTAGACTAGCCGTACCAATATCCCCATACAAATCAAGGTGAAGCAATTGTAGGGGTTTGGTAGTGGAAATTTCATTTTTGGGCTTAAAACTACTCTTAACTAATTTGTTCTTTTGACAAGTGTCACATAAGCCAAGATTTTCAAAACTCAATTTGGGTAGTCCTTTTACATGTTGGTTTTTGTAAATATTTTTCAAATTCTTGTATCCAACATGTCCGAGTCGCCTATGCCATAAACTCGTTAAATCATTATTGGCGACAAGACAAGAAACATTTTGACTAACCAAATCACTAGTACAAATTTTGTAAAGATTGCCTTTTCTATTTGCTTCACAAATAATATTACCATTTTTAAGAATAAGGCATTTTTCTTTATTAAAAGAAACATAATAATTTGAATCACAAAGTTGGCTAACACTTATCAAATTAAACTTAAGCCCTTCTACTAAAAGAACATTACAAAGAGAGAAAGAAGAGTTACCAATTTCTCCATTTCCAAGAATTTTTCCTTTGCCATTGCCGAACATGACCATACCTCTTCTTGGAGCTTGATGTTGGTAAAAGTTCTCTCCTCCCGGTCATATGGCGTGAACATCCGCCGTCCACGAGCCATTTTGAATCTTCCATTGTGGTTATGGCCCTATTACCTACAAAAGAATTTCTTTTAGGTACCCTATAATTTTGGGGTCCATGGGGGTTAGTTTTGAGACCTTTGGGTCTCCAAACATGTCTTGAGCTATTTCTCAATTTGCAATTATTAGCATAATGTCCAACTTTGCCACAATAAAAACAAGTAGGAGAATTATAATTATTAGCACGTACAAAAGTCGGACCTTGGTTATTTTTCTTAAAAACACTTTGAAATGGCTTATAACCAAGTCCCGATTTGGAATGCTCACCTCTTTGTGCATCTAAAATTTTTGTGACTTTATCCGTACTTATGTTGAAACGATGCACGTCATTTTTCAAACATTCAATATCTTTTGTGAGCGATTCCTTTTCGGTTTCAAGAGAATGAATTCTAGTAAGAGTAAGAGCATGAGCTTTGTCTAAAGATTCATAAGAGGTAAATAATTTTTCCTTTTCAACCTTAATCTCCTTATGCTCCTTTTTCAAATTTTTGTATTTAACGATTAAATTTTGAAACTCAATTTGCAATTCATCAAAATCACATTGCAAGTCATCAACTATGGAGGAAGTAGAAGAATTTGAGTGTACCTCATTGTTTTCATCGTCTATAGCCATGAGACCGTGTTCGGTTTCTCCTTCCTCATCGGTTGTTTCGAGTAGTTCATCCCACGTTTTGACTTCCGCATTTAGAGCCTTCTTTTTGTAAAAGGCTTCCTTTTCTTTTGCTCCTCTTCATCGAGCTTTGGGCAATCGGCAATGAAGTGCCCGGGTTTTCCGCATTTAAAGCAAGCATTATCTCTTGGTTTTCTTGCTTTATTTTTATTCACAAATTTTGCAAATTTTCGAACAAGTGCGGCCGTCTCTCATCATCATCATCATTATCATAGTATGCATTATTAGAAGAAGAAGCAAGACCTTTAGGAATAATTTGCATACCCGATTGATTTGTGGATGATTTGGAATTTTTCCTCTCTCGAGATAGACTTCATAGATGAGTAGGTTTCCAATAAGCTCATCAAACTTGAGTGTCTCAAGATTTTGTGCCTCCGTGATTGCCGTTATTTTTTTCGGACCATGAGCCGGGGAAGTGCATTTAGTACCTTGGTCACCTTGTCTTCTTTCGGAGATGACTTTCCCGAGGGCCACAAGAGGATTGACAATATTGTCAAGCCTTTCCACCATTTTGGAGATGCTTTCGCCATCATACATGTTAAAGTTTTCGAAGTCTTTAACAAGCATGGTCTTTCTTGCTTGCTTGACTTTCTTAGTCCCTTCATAGATTGTCTCCAATTTTTCCCAAACCTCATGTGCCGACCTTATGCCTCGTATGCGATTGTACTCGGTGGCGGTAAGTGAGCAATGCAAAATATTTAAGGCCTTACCATTTAGAGAGAAAGCCTTCTTATCATTTTCATCGAACTCCTTGAAAGGTTTAGGAGTCGAGGTGCCATCCTCCATTTTTTTTGTTGGTTGATCAACTCCTTCAATAACCACATTCCATATGTCAAATCAAGCACCTTGTAGAAAGCACTCCATACGGTCTTTCCAAAATGCGTAGTTGTTGGCGTCGAACAATGGTGGCTTGTTGGTGGAGGCGCCCGGTGGTGAGATAAGCGTCATTCATAGCCATGGATCTTTCCTCTTTACTCGAACGAGCTAGCCAAAGAGTTTGGCTCGATACCACTTGTTAGTCCAGTGGCTACGATAATCTAGGGGGTGAATAGATTATCTCGGTTTTCAGATTTTGCCCTCTTTTTGAATAATCAACCAAAGACGAGAATGTAAATGCGGAAATAAAACAACACTGCGTCGATTTAAAGAGGTTCAACCCACCTAGGCCCAATCCTCTACCACCCCAAGATCTCAGGGATGGATTTCAAAAAGAAAGAAAAGATTTTATTAATTTACCAAAAATTAATACAACACCTTGAGGATTACCACAACCCTCCTTCACCACTTTGAGGATTACCACAATCCTCTTACACCACCTTGAGGATTACCACAACCCTCTTACAACACCTTGAGGATTACCACAACCCTCTTACAACACCTTTGAAGATTACCACAACCTTCAAACACCTATCACCTAGATCACCCAAGTGTATTCTTACCACAAGAATACTCACAAGGATGTCTTGTGTTGAATGATGACCAAAATCAAGATTACAACTCAATAATGATTGATACAATATGAGTGCAAGTGTAATCAAGAATTGAAAGCCTAGACCTCAAATTTGTGCAAGTGAAAGTGCTAAGGCTAATACAACAAGATATATGAAAGTGTTTGCTTTGTTTGCTCTTTGCTTGTATGAAGTGTTGTATCTTGTTGCTTGAATGAAGCCTCTATTTATAGGAGAGGTCTTGGCTTTGATTTCCGGACATTGGCTCCTCCTTGGGGAGTGATTTTTCGCAAAAGAAACCATTTAAAATCATCAATATAGTCTGTTAGAAATCAATCCCACAAAATAGGGAAAAGTCATAAAAAAACGCAACGGATAGTTTGTCAAACATGGGGTTCGACCGGTCGCGCAGAGATAAGATTGAAATTGAATTCTCGCGAATTTTTACACGGGGGGACGGTCGAAGAAGTGCGACGTGTCGCTCTCACCGGTGTGACGGTTGCTTGACAGCGTTTTTTAAACAGAAGTGCGGAACAAAAAACCAACTTGCAGTCGTCGTCACGGCCGGTCCGGGTCGACTACACCGGTCGCCCACTCGGTCGATTTGGCCGCCTGTCCTTTTTTTTCTTACGTCCCATTTTTTTGCTTTCAAAACTCAACTCAGTGCGGGTTGCCCTATAGGGCGACCGGTCGAGCCTGAAACAAAAGTGTTGTCCAATTTTAAATCGAATATTAACTACAAGAAATACTCCGAAAAATAGTAAAAACATTTTAGAACGATCGGAAGTATTGGGACAACATTTAGGGACATTGTTTTGGTATAAAAACCCATTTTAGTAAAATCATCAAAATCATGATAAAAACATTTATCTAACAACTTCTTCTTCTAATAACCCGTTAAGGAAAGCACTCTTTACATCCATTTGATATACAATAAAGTCTTTGTGAGCTGCATAGGCAAGAAACATCCTTATAGCCTCCAATCTTGCTACAGGAGCAAAAGTTTCATCAAAATCTATTCCTTCTTCTTGGCAATACCCTTTGGCTACCAATCTTGCTTTGTTTCTCACCACAGAACCTTCCTCATTCATCTTGTTTCTGAACACCCATTTAGTGCCAATAATGTTTTGATGGGTAGGTCTTTGAACCAATTTCCACACTTTATTCCTCTCAAACTGATTCAGCTCTTCTTGCATAGCTTGAATCCAATGTGTGTCATCCAATGCTTGTGACACATCTTTTGGCTCTTTTTGTGAGATGAAGCAAGTAAACATTGCTTCTTGTTGAGTTCTGGATCTAGTTTTCACACCTTCTCTTACATCTCCAATGATTAGGTCTGGTGGATGGTCTCTCAGCCATCTTATATCAGGTTGGAGTAAGTTAGCTGGATTGATCGTCTCGCATGTTGTGTTATTTTAATCAGCTCTCTCATCATCACTTAGGCAGATTTTCCACTGTCTTTGAGACTCGACTATCTCTTCTTCATCCTGGACTTATAACTCCGACTTGCCTTCAACATAGGGACTCTTACGCATGGTTGGTTGATTCACTTATCACCGACTCTTCAATGTTTTCTCCATTTACATTTGGTTCATCAAACACCACATGGATGGATTCTTCTCGTAACCATTGTCCTCTTGTTGAGCACTCTGAGGCTTTGCTTTCAGCTGAGTATCCTAAGAAGATACCTTCATCAGCTTTAGCATCAAAAGCCTTTAAATTATCTTTGCCATTGTTATGGATGAAGCATTTGCATCCAAATATTCTAAAGTATGCAACATTTGGCTTTCTCCCATCCAAATCTCATAGGAGTCTTTGTCAATTTGTCTTTTATCATGCATCTATTTTGAGTATAGCATGTTGTGTTTATTGCTTCACCCCAAAATCTTTAGCACCTGCTTGCTAACATGGTCCTTGCTACTTCTTTGAGAGTTCTATTCTTCTTTCGCAACTCCATTTTTTGTGGAGTCCTTTTCAGAGATAATTCATGACCAATACCATTTTCAATACAAGATCGAGTTATTATTCCATTGACAAACTCGAGTTCCTCCCCAGATCTTATTTTGATAATGGTTTGACTCTTCTCATTTTGGATTCTCTTCATGTTGTGGTAGTTTCGCAGAGTTTGTTTCTTCTTACACATGAATATTGTCCATGTATATCTTGAGTAGTCATCTACTACCACCAAGGTGTATTTCTTCCCACTTATGCCGGCTTGTTCAATCGACCAAATAGATCCATATGTAGCAGTGCAATATTCTTGTTGAAGATGAACATGTCTTTTCTTTGAATGATGATTTGATCTGTTTTCCTTCTTACATGCATCACATATACTTTCCTTCTTGTATCTTCGAGTCTCGAAGTCCTTCCACAAGATTACTTCTTGCAAGTTTGTTAATAGTTTTGAAATTCAGGGTGACTCAACCTTCTTGTTCCACAACCAACTTGATTCATTGTTTGTGCTTTTGCTAGCAGACAAGTGGTTGGTGTTGCAGTTGACCAATCTACCACATACATGTTCTTTTGTCTGCATCCTTGCAACACTATTTCATTAGTTTCAACATCCTTGATTTGGCATACACCCATATTGAAACCAACATTGTAGCCTTTTTCACAGAGTTGACTTATGCTTAGCAAGTTGAAATTGAGGCCTTCAACATATGCAACATCTGTAATTTCTAATCCATTTTTCTTGATGGATCCAATGCCTCTTATTACTCCAGGAGCTTCATTCCCTCCAAATATGACTTTTACACCTCTAACATCCTTGAATTTTGATAAATTTTTCTTGTTTCCTGTCATGTGTCTGGAACAGCCACTATCCATGTACCAAGTTCCTTGGCACTCAACTGCTCCTTGAACCTGCAATCAAGGAAATTAGGTTTTAGGTACCCATACTTGTCTGGGTCCTAAGGGGTTAGTATTGTAAGATGATCCAACCAACCTATAGCCAAATGATTTGACTCTAAGGGGTTGCCATCTATCAGTGCCATAATCATAATTAATTTTGGCAAATTGCTTGGGGATTTTAGGTTCATACAGCTGTCTCTTTTGTATGTATGCCTGTGTATGTGTTTTATCAATTGCCTTCTTTGGGTAGTTGTGAAATCTCTGAGTGTAGTGCCTAGGTGTATATGTGTGCTGATGATAACTCTTATGCCTTTGGAATGGTCTTTGCTGAGTTCTAGGCCTTTGCCACTTAGGCTTGTATTCCATAGATCTTTGCTGATAGTTCACATTGTTCCAATCAGCTTGGCTTGGATATTTTCTACCATTCCCATAATATGTGTTTCTTTTATAGAATGTCTGGGGCTTTCGGTAGCTCTGTTTCTTCTTTACAGAGTATCTCTTGTTTGGAGTTTGCTGAGGAACTCTGTTGGATTTCTTCTCATTGCCCTCTCAAAGATACTCACCGGTGTTTTTCCTTTCCCTTTATAACCAAGGCCAGTTTGCTTGTGATTGTGCTTTGGAATAAATGTGTGTGCACCATTTGGAGTTTTGGATTTTAGAGATATTTCATTACTTGAAGATCCTTTTTCCAAAATCATTTTTGGAGCTTGACATAGCACAGAGGAATTAAATCCTAAGCCTGTCTTGTCTCCACATTCTCTTTGACTCATAATAAGATCATCCAATGATTTAGATGCCTTAGTGAATGAGGCAATCACATTTTTGAGGTCATTCTCCCTCTTTTCTATAGCAGCTATCTCTGTTGTTAACTTAGCATTTTCAGCCTTTAGACTTTTATTCTCATCAACTATTTGATTTAGAGTACTCAGCTCCTTAGTCAGCTGAGTTTTGGCTCTTGAGTAGGCTGTTTTCCTCATTTAATAGTGTATGTGAGGATTTAATGTGTTCAAAATCTTTCATCATTTTGCCTAATGAATCATAAAGATCAGTGGGTGATGAAGTGTGTGTGTCACAATCACTATTACTAGTATCTGAGTATGATGAGTTAGAGTGTACCTCATCTTCTTGGTCAAAACCTTCTTGGTCAGGTTGGTTTTGTTCTTTAGCCATTAGACAGATCAAGGCTTCTTCTTAGAGTCACTTGAGTAGTCAGCTTCACTACTCTCCGAGTCTGCTATGTCTTTTGACTTGATCAGAGATTAGATCTCTGCAGCCCAACATTGCCTTTCTCTTTTCCTGTCTTCTTTCTCTGAAGACTTTTTTTTCCTCTTCATTTCTGTATTTGTTGACTACAGGATACGGGCATTTAATGGCATAGTGACCAGGTTGCCTGCAGTTCCAGCATAGATTTTCAACTTTTTGATCAGTTCTTTCCATCCTTAGATTGTCAGCTATTTGATATTCAACTTTTTGAAGCTCTGTTCTCTTGGGTGGTCTTTCTTCCCTTGACTTGGAGGGAGCTGAGTGTCTTCTGGAGGATTCACCTTTGCTTCTTTTGTAGTTCTTATTGAAGAACTTGTTGAACATTTTAACCATCAGGGCAATCTCCTCTTGGTCAATGACTTCTTTGACCTCAGCTCTCTTGCCATCCTTAACAATTAGAGCAGTTGTTTTGGGCATAGCTGTCTCTTCTTGTTCTTTTCTTCTCAGCTCAAATTCGTAGGCTTTGAGATCTGAGAATAGCTCATGGTTGGATGTTTTTGATAGGTCCATGGAATGTCTCATGGCCATGACCTTCATATCCCACTCAGTTGGGAGGCTTCTTAGAATCTTCATACACATTTCCTTTTGTGTATATTCTTTTCCAAGTGCGTGCATACATAGTTCATTGGTGATTTCGTGAACCGAGCATCCGGTGATCCAAGGTTTCTCCCGCAAAGCATCTTAAAGTTTTCAAATTTTTGTACAACCACGATAGTTTATTTTCTTTGATTTGCTCGAGCCTTCGCAAATCAATGTTAGCTTGTCCCAGGTTTCTTTTGCCGTTTTGCATGATTTGACTTTGTTGAACATGGCTTTGTCTAAAGTTTTGTAAAGAATGTCCTTGGCCACATTGTCCAAGTTATATCTTTTCCTGTCATCATTTGTCCATTGACTCTTGGTTTTTCAACCATCGCTGGTCCGGGGAGCAAAGATCTTCTTCTCCTTCACCGCAGCTCTCTCCTTGCGGTGTGTTCACTTTTAAGATTTGAAGTGGCCCATCTTCTATCACTATCCACATCTCATCGTGTAATGCTGATAGATGAGCCTGCATACGAATTTCCAATCATCAAATTCTTCAATTGTGAACATAGAGATGTGTGTCAAATTTGCTTCCATGATAATAACTTTGCTGAAAAAGAGTTTTGAAAGATTGAGTACTAAAACAAGCTTTGAAAAATTTGGAGATCTAGTTCAGTAACCAGTGCGGAAGGCTCAATGAACCAACCGCTCTGATACCACTTATAGGTCCCAAGGGGTGTGAGTGTAAGGTTTAGAAGGGGGGGTTGAATAAACCTTACCAAATTTTCGATTTAGTCCTTTTAAAATGTTCAGAGTTAATATTTCATAGCTGAGTCCTTGATGGACAACTAAGTTAGTTAATCAGCAGAGTTAGTCACTCAACAGACTCGACTGAGCTGTTGATAGAATAACTCAGTTGTTTTCAGCGGAAGACTTAACACCCTTGAATTTGGTTAAGTTTATTTTAATACTTGGTTTAAGCACTTAGTTAATTATCAATTGGATAGCAAATATGTCAGCAGATATGAAAGTAATATGCAGAAATTAAAGTGCTGAAATGTAAATGACACAATAAGTTTTTATATAGGTTCAAGATGGGGTAATTCTTCTACTCCTCTCTTCTCCAACTCCCGGAGGAATCCACTAAGTATTGATCAATATACGAGTGGTTAATCAAATATACAAGTCTTGATCACACAGCTGACTTGATCCTTTGGGACTCAGTCTGGAGATGCCTTGGTCACACAGTTGGCTTCTCGTACGACTCAACTTCTTCACAGGGTAGTTGCCTTGCTACTACAGCCCACTTTCTCAAGCTCCTTGGATTTGATCACGAAGCCCTCCAAAAACTTGAGACTGGTTCGACCATGAACCTTCCTACAATCCTCCGTGGAATGTAGACCCCTTGATTCTTCAAATTGTTTCCTCTTCAACTTATTGAAGTTGTCTTTCCTTCACAGGTGAGTGTTGGATTGATTTCCTTTGTAATGTAGGCTTGAGGATTGATCTTGAATAACTTGAGAATATTTTTTGTTACAGTTCAAATGTTAGCTTGAATGTTCGTGGTTCAGGTTGTCAAGGTAACCTATTCTCAAATAAACTCCTCAGCCTTTTATAGTGTTTTTTTGAAAATTTGCATGTTCAAGAGATAGGCTTATTTTCAAAAGACACTTGTGGTCGTTGGCTTGTCTTGTTGCAGTCCTTGGAATTTACGTTTCCTCGTATGAACAATTCTTCAGCTTTTCAGAGTTCTGACACGGTGCAGTGCTTTCCATTGGTTTATTCCTTTTGCATGCTTCTGGGACTGAGCGCTTCAAGAAAGGTAGTATGGAGGTATTACTTGTTTAAGTAATTCTCTTGATTTCTGTGCAACGGATCTCTTTCAGTTATCTCGTCTTGACTGCATTTTCTTAATTTCCCCAGGTGACTTTGAGTCAGCTTCCAATCATTGGATGACTCTTCTGTCACTTCAACTTGAGACATGACTATCTTGAGTTGACTTGACTGATACTTCATTCAGCTGCATCTCAGTTGCTCCTTCATTCGAGTTCCTGTCTTCGCTTCTTTGCCACACTCAGCTGCCTCACAGCGGAGTCTTCCTTCTAGTCTCCAGTTGTCTTCTTGCATGTTCAGGCATAGCTGACTTGACTCAGCTCGACCAGCCCTATCTATTACAATGCAATTTACAACAGAAAAATGGGGTGCCAACTTTCTATTCTAAGTTCTTTCTATTCTAAGTTTTACATGGCATTCATCAAAATCTAAGAATTAATTTCCCAACAATTTTGGGCTTAATATTGGCTAGAATATGTGGATATGCATGCGTTATATGAGTAAATTGGGTATTATTCTTGTTTTGTGGAATAGGATTACGCTTTGCTCATTTTGTAGGAATTTATCTATATTTGTAGCATGTCGGCAACAATTCGGGCATTGAAACCGCCAATACTTGACATGAAAGACGAAGAATGGAGTCGAATCAAGAAGAAGTTGGACGAACCGGGCAAGAAACGGAAGAAAATAGCCCAAGTGCGTGTTGTTCCAGGTGAGCACGGGCAGGGCGTGCTCTTCTAGCACAACCCGTGCTCAACCCAGACATGAAGACCCAAGGTTCGGCCTATAGCACGGGCAGCCCATGCCATATGGGCACGCCCGTGCTCCTCTGAGAAAATTTGACAAGATGTTCGGCACCTAGCACGGGCTGGGCGTGCCAAAGGGGCACGACCGTGCCTTGCTGCGGGAAAAACAGAGGTTCATCTGATTTCAACTAGGTTTCGACCCGAACGACGTACAAATAAACCCGGGGCGGCCACAAGCAAGGATACGCTGATTTTTACCCTAGAAACCAGAGCAGTTTTCCATGGGAAACTTGGAGAGATCGATCAAGACCGCAACCACACCTTCGAGGATTAAAGATAGATCGAGAGATCGTCATCATCCCCGAGTCACTCATTCCATCGTATTGTATTTCAATTAGTTAGATTTTGACTATGGATAATTTGTCTATGAATTGTTTATCTTCAATGTCTGGCTAAAACACTTGTGATTCCCGGGTTTGGGAGTAGATTAATAAACACTTTTATGTGATGATTAAGGATAATTGAAGTTAATGTTTTCTTTCTCTATTCAAGTACTTTGCTTTAATTCTTGTTTTATCAAAAGGCCTTTGATCTAAACTTGTTTGATGTATTGATTCATAATTCTAACCGATGAGTTTCAATACTAGATCTTGAGTACTTGACACAAATAGATTGCATGATTGAGAAGTCTATGAATATTTGTGAGATGTTATAATCTTTTGAACTTTTGGCAGTTGGGTATCTCATGTTGAGTAGAGATGCTAACATAGATATTCCAATCAACGCTTTTACATACATCTCGAGAGAGGGGGTAAATTACTTTGGTGATTGGTCTATAGAGAAGAATATGTTTAACCTTGGTTTGCTTAACCTGAGCATAAAAGTGGGATATTAATTGAAACCATAACCCAGGAATCTATCCATTCATCCACTCTTGATCTTTTAATCGCTCTTTGCTTTGTTATTTTAGGATTAAATTCTGCTTTAGTAGTAATAAAACCAATCCTTCAAATTTCGATAGTTTAGATAAAAATAGGACTATTATAATCCAATACTTGGTACATTAATTTATTAATCCCTGTGGATTCGACCTTGCAAACCCTATTCTATAAACTAATACGTACACTTGTGGTGAAGCTAAGAAAATAGGCGAACAGGAGGCTGCTCCTCCTAGACCAGCTATGGTTGAAAAGCCAAGAGCTGAGTGGACAAATGATGACAAAAAAAGATACAACCTAGACAATGTGGCCAAGGATATACTTTACAAGACTTTGGACAAAGCCATGTTCAATAAAGTCAAATCTTGCAAAACAGCCAAAGAAATCTGGGATAAATTAACCTTAATTTGTGAAGGATCTGAGCAAATTAAAGAAAACAAATTATCTGTTGTTGTCCAAAAATTTGAAAACTTTAAAATGCTTGCAGGTGAAACAATAGACCAGCTGGATGTTAGATTCACGGAAATTACAAATGAGCTCTCAGCACTTGGGAAAGAATACACACAAAAGGAGATGTGTATGAAGATAATAAGGAGCCTCCCAGCTGAGTGGGAAATAAAGACCATGGCTCTAAGGCACTCGATGGACCTATCAAAAACATCCAATCATGAACTATTCTCAGACCTCAAAGCCTATGAGTTTGAGCTGAGAAGAAAGGATCAAGAGGAGATAGTTGTACCCAAAACAGCTGCACTCGTAGTCAAGGAAGGTAAGAGAGCTGAGATCAAAGAAGTCATTAACCAGGAGGAAATTGCCTTGATGGTTAAAAGATTCAACAAGTTCTTCAACAAGAACTACAAAATGAACAAAGGTGAATCCTCCAGAAGACATTCAGCTCCCTCCAAGAAATGAGAGAGCTGATCAAAAAGTTGAAAACCTGTGTTGGAATTGAAGACAACCTGGACACTTTGCTATTGACTGTCCATATCCTGTAGTCAACAAATACAAGAATGAAGAAGAAAGAAAAGTCTTCAGAGAAAGAAGACAAGAAAAGAAAAGAGCAATGTTGTTAAACTGGCCGTCTGACCAAGTCAAAAGAAAGCAGACTCGAGAGTAGTGAAGTCGACTACTCAAGTGACTCTGAAGAAGAAGCCTTAATCTATCTAATGGCTAAAGAACAAGATCAACCTGACCAAGAAGATGAGGTACACTCTAACTCATCTCATTCAGATTCTAGTGATAGTGATTGTGACACACACACCTCATCACCCACTCGATCTTTATGATTCATTAGGCAAAATGATGAAAGATTTTGAGCACATTAAATCCTCACACTCACTATTAAATGAGGAAAAAACGGCCCCAATTTCAAAAAGTTAAAACTCACGGTGACTAAGGAGTCGAAAGTACCCTAA
Organism: Rehmannia glutinosa; assembly: GCA_016081115.2. NCBI lineage: Eukaryota > Viridiplantae > Streptophyta > Magnoliopsida > Lamiales > Orobanchaceae > Rehmannia > Rehmannia glutinosa. The sequence continues at coordinate 23,114,308 of CM071930.1, forward strand.
GTCACATAGCTGATGAGAACAAAGAGCTGAAGGCTAAAAATGCTAAACCAATAGCAGAGATAGTTGCTATAGAAAAGAGAGAAAATGATCTCAAAAATGTGATTGCTTCATTCACAAAGGCATCCAAATCATTGGATGACCTTATCATGAGTCAAAAATAATGTGGAGACAAGACAGGCATATGATTCAATTCCTTTGCGCATTATCAAACTCCCAGAGTGATCTTGGAAAAAGGATCTTCAAGCAATGAAGCATCTCAAAAATCCAAGACACCAAATGTTGCACACACAGTCATTCCAAAGCACAATCACAAACAAACTGGCCTTGGTTATAAAGGAAAAGGAAAACATCCAGTTGAGTATGCTGAGAGGACAGCTGAGAAGAAATCCAACAGAGTTCCTCAGCAAACTCCAAACATGAAGTACTATGTAAAGAAGAAACAGAGCTACCAAAAGCCCCAGAAGTTCTATAAAAGGAACAAATATGATGGGAATGGTAGAAACTACCCAAGTCAAGCTGATTGGAATAATGTGAAATATCAGCAAAGACCTATGGAATACAAGCCAAAATGGCAAAGGCCTAGAACTCAGCAAAGGTCATTCCAAAGGCAACAAAGCTATTATCAGCACACATATGCACCCTAGCACTACACTCAGAGATATCACAATTATCCAAAGAAGGCAATTGCTAAAACACACACACAGGCATACAGACACAAGAGACAGCTGTATGAACCTAAAACCCCCAAGCAATTTGCCAAAGTAAATTATGATTGTGGCACAGATAGATGGCAACCTCTTAGAGTCAAATCATTTTGCTATAGGTTGGTTGGTTCATCTTATAGCACTAACCCCTCGGGACCCAGGAAAGAATGGGTACCTAAAAACTAATTTCCTTGATTGGGTTCAAGGAACAAAGTGAAGTGCCAAGGAACCTGGTACATGGATAGTGGTTGTTCCGCACACATGACAAGAAACAAGAAAAATCTGTCAAAGTTCAAGGAGATTAGAGGTGCAAAAGTCATATTTGGAGGAAATGAAGCTCGGGGGATATAAGAGGCATTGGATCCATAAAGAAAAATGGATTAGAAATCACGGATGTTGCATATGTTGAAGGCCTCAATTTCAACTTACTAAGCATCAGTCAACTCTATGACAAGGGCTATAATGTTGGATTCAATATGGGAGTGTGCCAAATCAAAGACACTGAATCAAATGAAGTAGTGTTGCAAGGATCCAGACGAAAGAACATGTATGTGGTAGATTGGTCGATCGCCACACCAAGCACTTGTTTGTTAGCAAAAAAAGAGTACCGAATCAAGTTGGTGTGGTACAAGAAGTTTCGAGTCACCCGAATTTCAAGACAATTAACAAGCTTGCAAGGAGTAATCTTGTAGAAGGACTCCCTGACTCAAAAAGATACAAGAAGGAAAGTGTTTGTGATGCATGCCAGATGGGAAATCAGATCAAATCATCATTCAAAGAGAAGTCATGTCCATCTTCAACAAGGATATTGCATCTGTTGCATATGAACCTATTTGGTCCAGTTGAGCCAGCTAGCATAAGTGGAAAGAAATATACCTTGGTGATAGTAGATTATTATTCAAGATATACATGGACAATCTTCATGTGCAAAAAGAAAGAAACCTTGCAGAAGTTACCATAGCTGATGAAAAGGGTTCAAAATGAGAAGAGTCAAACCATTATAAAGATAAGATCTGATAGAGGAACTGAGTTTGTTAATGGAATAATAACTCAGTATTGCTCATGAATTATCTGCAGCAAAGACTCCACAGCAGAATGGAGTTGCAGAAAGAAGGAACAGAACTCTCAAGGAAGAAGTCGTAAGGACCATGTTAGTAAACAGTGGTCGCCTAAAAGATTTTGGGTGGGTTATAAACACTGCATGCTATACTCAGAATAGATGCATGATAAATAGACAACTGACAAAGACTCCCTATGAGATTTGGACACGGAGAAAGCCAAATGTTGCATATTTTAAAACATTTGGATGTAAATGCTTCATCAATAATAATGGCAAAGACAATTTAAAGGCTTTTGATGCTAAAGTGATGAAGGTATCTTCTTGGGATACTCAAATTTGAAAGCAAAGCCTATAGAGTGTTGAACAAAAGGACAATGGTCACGAAGAGTCTATCCATGTGGTTTTTGATGAACCTAATGTAAATGGAGAAGACATTGAAGAGTTAGGCGATAAGTCGAATCACCCAACTATGCGTAAGAGTCCCTATGTTGAAGCGAAGTCGGAGCAATAAACCAAGATGAAGATGATGTAGCTGAATCTCAAAGACAACTGGAGAATCTACAGCTAAGTGATGATGAGAGAGCTGCTCAAGATAACACAAATGTTGCAAGACGATCGAACCCAGCTAACTTACTCCAACCCGATGTGAGATGGCTAAGAGACCATCCACCGAGCTCATTGGAGATGTAAGAGATGGTGTAAGAACCAGATCAAGAGCTCAACAAGAAGCAATGTTTACCTGTTTTATTTCTCAAATAGAGCCAAAAGATGTGTCACAAGCATTGGATGACACACATTAGATTCAAGCCATGCAAGAGGAGTCAATCAATTTGAAAGGAACAAAGTATGGGAGTTGGTGCAAAGACCAACCCATCAAAATGTTATTGGCACAAAATGGGTTTTCATAAACAAGATGAATGAAGAAGGTTCTGTGGTAAGAAACAAAGCAAGATTGGTAGCCAAAGCGTATTGCCAAGAGGAAGGTATAGGTTTTGATGAAACAATTGCTCCTGTTGCAAGACTAGAAGCAATAAGGATGTTTCTTGCCTATGATGCACACAAGAATTTCACTGTATACCAAATGGATGTAAAAAGTGCATTCTTGAATGGACTGTTGGAAGAAGAAGACTATGTTGAATGAATGTAAAAAGTGCACACAAGAAGTCTATGTTGAACAACCTCCAGGATTTGAGCAGAAGACTTTTGGAGATAAGGTGTACAAGCTCAAGAAAGCCTTATATGGACTAAAACAGGCACCTAGAGCATGGTATGATACATTATCTCAATTTCTGACAGATAATGGATTCACCAAAGGCAAAGTAGATAGAACACTCTTCAGAATTCAAGATGGAGAAAGTATACTGCTTGTTCAAATATATGTGGATGACATTATTTTTGGATCCACAAACAAAGAGCTGTGTGATAAGTTCTCAAACCTCATGCAAGGCAAATTTGAAATGAGCATGATGGGAGAGCTGACATTCTTGCTAGGACTTCAAGTTAAACAGTTGAAGGATGGAACCTTTATAAGTCAAACAAAGTATACCAGAGATTTAATGAAGAAATTTGGTATGGAAGAGAAATCTTCTTTGAAAATACCAATGAATACATCAGTCAAGATGGATATGGATGCAGATGGAAAACCTGTGGATCAAACAAGATACAGAGCACTTATTGGATCATTGCTCTATTTAACAGCAAGCAGGCTAGACATCACCTTTGTTGTAGGTGTATGTGCAAGATTTCAATCTGCACCAAAAGAAAGCCATATGACTGCAGCTAAGAGAATCCTAAGATATTTGAAGGTATGCCAGAAAGTCGGCCTATGGTATCCAAAGGAATGTGGATTCAAGCTTATTGGTTATTCAGACTCTGACTATGTTGGATGTAGAGTGGACAGGAAAAATACTTCAGGTACATGTCAAATGCTTGGAAACAGATTGGTTTCCTGGTTTAGCAAGAAGCAAAATTCAATAGCCACATCCACACCGGTGGCAGTAGTACATAGTCATGGGCAGCTGGTGTGCCCAAGTCTTATGGATGAGACAACAGTTGAGAGATTATGGTGTTGAAGAAAAAGAGATTCCAATTATGTGTGATAACACAAGTGCTATTGCAATCACTCAAAATCCTGTGTTGCATTCAATAACAAAGCACTTTGATGTCAGATATCATTTCATAAGAGATCATGTTGAAAAGAAAGACATCGCCTTGGAATATATCTCGAATCGATAAACAAGATTGACATATTCACAAAGCCATTATGTGAATCAAGATTTGAAGAACTCAAGCATGAGCTAGGGTTAATTGAGCTGAGTTGACACTCAGAAGACTCAAGGAGAAGAGATGGAACAAGAAAAGATGAAAATAGAGCTAAGCTCGTGAATCAGCTAAGTGAATCAGCCATATCGGAAGGTCAGCTGTATCGAGTTAGCTGACAGCTGAGTCACTATATGAACAGAGAGAAGAAGAGTTGAATCAGCTAAGGAATAAGCTGGGTCATTTATGAGCTAAGTGACAAAAACGCAGTCGTTTTTAATAAGCGGGAATGTTTTAAGGATGACGTCAGCATAATAATGACAGGTACAGTCAAAAGATGCACGTCAAAGCATATGATTGGATATAAATGTTGCCGCATTAAATGCGAGCAATTAAATGCTAATCGGCATGCTAAATCTGAGCCGTTGATCTTGATCAAATTTCAAAAACCGTATGCACGTCCTTTCATAACCCACATATATACCATTTCATCCGTTTTTCTCTCTCACTTTACACAAATTGTTCATCTCTCTCAAAGCAAGAAAGCAACTTTTCTCTCAAAACCCTACAGATCTCCAAAGTGAATTTATAAAGTTTCGTTCGGTAAATCTTCAAGGAATGGCATCTACTTACGATTTTGTTAAGTTGGGAAAACAAATCCACACTGGCTCTACTGTGGATTTTGAAGGAATGATTAAACAGGGGTTTGATGAAACCCTTGTGAAGAAGATAGTTGAGAAAGTGGAGAAGTCTGGGCTGAAACCCTTTCTCACGATGGAGTTCCAGATGACTTATGTTGAAGAAGTCGCTCAGTTCTACGTGAAAGCTGAAGTTCACGACGAGGGCATCAAGTCCTCTGTTCACGGCAAAGAATTCACAATCACTGCTAAGGATTTAGTGGAACACTATTTGCTACCGGTGGAAGGAGTGTTGGAGATCTATGGGGCTGATGTAAACCTGGCTGCTGCGTGGAAGGAAGTGGCCAGACCAGAATGTGCTGCTAAGGTGGTTTACACAGCTGAGAAGAAGCTGCTGAAGGACGATTACCACAAGCTGGTGGATATCATCGCAAAATGCGTAGACATGAAGTTTGGAAGCCATAACCAGCTATCCAAAAACAAGCTGATCGTCATGGCTGCTATCATTGAAGAAAACAAAGTCAACTGGGCAGAACTCGTCTACAGCAGACTCTGCCAAAATATTGGGAACAAGTCATTCAAGGGCGATGGGTCCTTCGGAGGATCCTTGGGGTATGGCCTTGTTATTGGCCGGTTAATGGAGGTGAAAGGTGTTCCTCTCTGACATGGAAAGGCATTCCATGTTAACAAAAAGATGTTCCGATCAAATCTCTCTGGAGCACAGAAGAGAGCTTACGCTAAGAGGGTGGATACAAGTGAGGGGGAATCAACTGACCCTGAAGATACAGCTATTCCCTCCTCTCCGAAGAAGAAAGCTGCCCCTGCAGCTGCAAAGAAGAAGACTGCCCCTGCGGCAAAGAAAACAACTGCACCCGCTCCTGCAGCCGAGTCACCTGCCCTTGCAGCCGTGTCTCCTGCCCCTGCAGCCGCAGCTGAGAAGGAATCTCAAATACCTTCTCCGGTTGTCAAGAAAAAGAGGACTGGCAAGCCAAGAAAGCCAGCTCCTCAAACCAAGAAAGTGGCACCGGCCCCCGCCGCTCAGGATTCTGAGAAAACCGAATCCGAACCAGAAATTCCTCTAGTGAGGACCAAAAGAAGAAGACTCTTCAAGCGTTCAGAGCTTGAGAAAACAGCTGAGTCTGCCACTCAGCTGGAGAAGATATCGAAGACTACTGGAGAAGTAGAGTCTCCAGAAGGTATAGATGAAACCGCCAAGTCTGCTGAGGCCGATCAACAGAGGCAAGTCGAAGACCCAGCTGTGGACAGAACAACTGAGGAACAAGTAAAAATTTGAGACAACTAAGTCTCGAAGACCGGGTTGTGTCTCCGCCCGGAGACAGAGATCATCGCGAGGGTGAAGAGCAAAGCAAGCTATGCTACCTCCCATTCCTGAGACAGAAGGACAACACGAAGATGATGATGATGATGTGATCATGCTATCTCCACCATATCCAGACATCCAAAATCGCCTGCGAGAATGGAGAAAGTGGAAGTTAAGTCACTCTAGGGTGCAGTTTGAACACCCAGAGTTTATTGAGGAGGAAGAGGAACTCTTCAGGTTCCTTGAAGTTGATACAGTGTTGCAAGCCCTTGATGAGGATAACTGCATCAACATGCTGCAAATTTGAAAGGACAACGAAGCGAGATAGGGCGCAGAGGAAGCAAAAGCTCGTCGAAAGCCGTGTTTGTCCTCTAACTGGAACCATTGATCATACTCATCCACATCTTGACATACTTTCAGAAAGTGATGAGGATTTGGACCCTGCTGCAGATACAGAAAAATTGGAAATGCAACAAGCCATGCGGGAATCCAGAATGATGCATGAGCAACAGCTGATGGAAGGACCTGGAGAGTCTTCCAAATCACACCGGGAAATTGACCCTATGGGAGTGGTGCAGCAGATTGCAAGAATGTTGTTGCTCCGACCACTTGACTCACTCGAGGAAAGTTCTAAGGGCATTGGCGATGAAACTGGGAATTCGGGGACCCAAGTAGAGCCAACCCCTATTGAAGGTGTCTTACCACCGCCCCCAACAACAATGAACACTCACAGAAAGTAGGAGTCGGAGAAGAGTGACCCCATTCCAAGTCACTCAGCTGGTGTGCAAGCTGAGGGGGAAACTCCCTCCACTACAGCCAGGTCAGGGAATGCTGCAGACGATTCCACCAAGAATCTAGGAGGCAAAGTGGATAAGGAAAACCAAACAGAAACACAGCAAGTTGTCACTAACGAGGCTCAGACAGTTGAGACTGTCTCAGCTGAGGTGCCAATCGCTCTCGCAGAGCTAATGACGCCGCGATGCGGTCGAGGCACATGATGGATCGCCCCACGAGTTAACACTCTGGGCAATGAAAGTGCAATCCATGGAGTTGAGACTCCAGTGGATGCCACCTCTGAAGACCCTAAGACAGTGAGATCGTCGGCGGATTGTCAAAGGCCTCGCTACGATTGAGATTGCAGGAGGTAGTGAAGGCCTACGGGAGGTTGAGACTTTTCGAGGTAAAGGAACATAAACGCAGAACATTCCTCCTGTCATTGATGCATCTGAGAAGGAGATAAGTGCCCTTCATGATTCCCAAGACAACCCAGACGTAACTTTTCTGGGATCTGAAGGTGATGATGAAGATGAGTCATCCCCCATTACAAATCCAAAAGACTCAGCTGAGGATGTTCTCCCACGCACGAGTAAGTCAGACCTTAAGGCTACTCATCAAACATTCAACTTCGATGATGAGCCATCTATTCAAATCTCATCATCTTCTGATGACGCCACTAACACGGCCGAGGACCAGACAACTCAAAAGGAAAAATCAGCTGAGGCCGATGAAGCTGTTGAGACAGCTGAGGCTCAGCCAGCTGGGTCCATACCACAACAGACCCAGTGAATCATCATCAACTACGCAGCTCCCAAAGCGCAGCGAGATCGACTCAACCGGGCACATCACGGCCACGAGTTACCATTGAACAGATTCCCTATGTCCGTGATGATGCGTTTGAAGAAACGTTTCCCTTCTCACTGGAGCTGCCTGATCTTGATGAAGAATCAGCTAGAGATCAACGACATTTCCACAAACCTGATCCAGTTATTCCCACAGATACCATCATCCCAGCAGACTTTGACTTTAATGTTGCTTGGCCGCCAGCTGAGACGGAGGTAACAGCTGAAGTTCGAGAAGTCTTCAAGGCGATTTTTGCAGAGATAGAGAAGATGGAAAGGCACCAGGCCTCACTGGGCATGAGGCTAGATAACAGAGATGCTAATCTTACTGCCGATCTGCATGGAATAATAGTCAGGATCCGGGAATGGTGGCAAATAGTAGCAAACAATGCGTGTGGAATAGGTTCGATACTTTAAGGCATTGTATAACAAGATGTTGATCTGGAGCACTGAAAACGCTGATATGAAGAGAAGAATGCAAGAAAACATTGATAAAATGCACGAATCTCACAACACTGAAATGCAACTACTGCGTGAATTCCACAAGAAAGAACTTTTGCGCATCGAGGAAACTATGGAAAATAAATTCAGCCTCCTCATCGCTGAAATGAAGCTGGTGGCAGCTGAATCAAAAGCCACCCGCTCAAAATTCCGTGCAGCTTACTCCGCAGCAGAATCCAAGTAGAACTCAGCTATCAGTCGCCTAGACTTCATGCTTGCTGGCATGTTTCTAGGGGTTCCTCTCTCCTTTGATGATGCCAAAAAGGGGGAAGAGGAATACCTAAAGAAGAAGTTGGAAGGGTCTGTGGTTGAGAAGGAAGTAGCTGTGAAGAAGAAGACAGCTGAGGATCAGAAGAAGGAAAAGGGAAAATCCGTTGAGGGGGAAGGTTCGAAAGACATGACTTTAATGGTTGCTAGAACCCCTCAACAAGGACTTGTCACAACTGACATCATCATAAACTTCCAGTGACTCTGCTGCTCCAACACTTGTGCCAATGTCTGAGAAGAGGAAAATTGTAGAAGCAGAGATGACGGAGATTGAAAGAAAAATGGATGCCCGTGCGATGGACATACTGAAACAGTACGGAGGCATTCCGGCAGGAAGAGACACAGATGCCATTTCAGACGTCGGAACCGAGCCTAGATCTGTTGATGAATTCAAGATGCTCGCATCCGAGGGATACTTCGAGAACATGACCATGGCCCAAGCCTGGGACTTGTATTGGGAAAAAGGGCTCAAGCTGTGCGAAGAAGCTGATAGGCAGCAGACTCCGAGCAGTCACTCTGCTTGTCACTCTACTGGGAAGAAGAAGGCCCCAGTACAATACACGCCCAGAGGAAGAGGAAGAAACAGTGGAGGAAGAGGTTTCAAACCTAGACCTCTACCCAAAAACATCAAATATATAGATCCAGGTAAGAAAGGAGGGATCTATTGGGCTGGGTTTGACGAAGTAGCCAACATGCAAGTGGCCAGGAACAATGCTGAATATGTAAAGAGAATTGAAGAAGAAAATAGAAGACAAACTCAGCTGTGGGAAGAGAGACAAGAAAGGAAAAGAAAAGATGAAGCGCCGTAAGAGCTTATGAGAAAAAAAAAAAGCGGTGAAGAAGAAAAGAAGAGAAAGAGATCAGAAGACGACAGAGCTGAAGAGGAAAGAAGGAGGCAACGAAGGCGATGAAGTGTTACTGTCCACCCCTTCATGTATTTTACTATTGTAAATGCATATGTATGTAAGTCTTCTGTACATTGAATAAAAATCTCGAACTTCTATATTTTTGCATAGATATAGAAGATCATAATGCTCTGATACACCTTGTAAACAGCTGTGTAAAGGATAAGAATGTTATGATCAATAAAAGGATCAATTCTACACATACATTCTCTGTTTGTACATTGTCTGTATGTATCTTTGCTATTTACATTTTGCATGTATGTTTTAAGTTTTGGCATCATCAAAAAGGGGGAAATTGTTGGGAAATTTGTTTATTAGATTTTGATGAATGCCATGTAAAACTTAGACTAGAAAGTTGGCACCCCATTTTCCTTGTAAATTGCATTATAATAGATAGGGCTATACGAGCTGAGTCGAGTCAGCTATGCCTGGATATGCAAGAAGTCAACTGAAGGCTAAAATGAAGACTCCGCTGTGAAGTAGCTGAGTATGGCCAGAAGGAGAAGTCAAGAACTCGACTGAAGGAGTATCAGCTGGATATAGCTGGGTGAAGTGTCAGTCAAGTCAACTCAAGAAGCCAAGTCAAGTTGAAGTGACAGAGGAGTCTTTCATTCATTGGAGCAAACTCAAGTCACCTGGGGAAAAAGGCAGTCAAGTCAAGACAACTGAAAAGAATCCGTTGCACAGAAGTCAAGAATATTACCTAAACAAGTAAAACTTCCATGCTGCCATGTCTTAAAGTGCTCAGTCTCAGAAGCGTGCAAAAGTAATAAACCAATGGGAAGCACTGCACCTTGTGTCAGAACCTAGAAGGCTGCAAGACATTTAATACGAGGAAATGTCAAGATCAAGGACTGCAACAAGACAAGCCAACGAACACAAGTGACTTTCAAGATCAGCATATCTCTTCAACGGGCAGATTTTTGAAAGTTCACTATAAAAGGCTAAGGAATCATTTTGAGAAAAGGTAACCTGAACCACGAACATTCAAGTTAACATTCGAGCTGTAACCTGCAAAAATATTCTCAAGTTATTCAAGCAAATCTCAAGCCTACACTTCGAAGGAAATCAATCCAACACCTAGCTATGAAGAAAAGACAACTTCATACTGTTGAAGAGGAAACTTTTGAAGAATCAAAAGGGGTCTACATTCCAAGGAAGAATGTAGAAAGGTTCAAGGTCGAACCAGTCTCAAGTTATTGGAGGGCTTCGTGATCAAATCCAAGAAGCTTGAGCAAGTGAGCTGTAGTAGCAAGGCGGCTGCCCTGTGAAGAAGCTGAGTCATACGAGAAGCCAACTGTGTGACCAATGCATCTCCAGACTGAGTCCCAAAGGATCAAGTCAACTGTGTGATCAAGACTTGTATCTGGACTGATAACAACTCTGTACTCTAATCAATACTTAGTGGATTCCTCTAGGAGTTGGAGAAGAGAGGATTAGAAGAATTACCCCATCTTCGAACCTCTATAAAATTTGTTGTGTCATTTACATTTCAGCATTTAATTTCTGCATATCATTTTATGTCTGCTGATAATTTGCTATCCAACTGATAAATAACAAAGTGCTAAAACCTAGTGTTAAAACAAAATTAAACCAAATTCAAGGGTGTTAAATCTTCCGCTGAAAATCTCATCACAGTCGGGTTAAGTATTAGACTAAACAGATGAGTTATTCTATCAACAGCTCAGTCGAGTCTGTTGAGTGGCTAACTCTGCTGGTTAACTAACTTAGCTGTCCATCAAGGACATAGCTGTGAAATTAACTCTCAACTTATTTAAAATGACTAAATTCGAAAAGTTGGTAAGGTTTATTCAACCCTCCCCTTCTAAACCTTACTCACACCCCTTGGGACCTACAGTATCAAATTAATTCTGGATGAAGCTCACAATATTCAATATTATTTGCTTGAACGCCAATATATAAAATAACTGGAATTAATAAAGCAAAGAACATTAGTAGCCTAACTAGCTGCTTTAAATGTGCTGAAAATGTGGCCACCCAGTTTCAAATCTGGACAAAACGTGGCCACCCAGTTTCAAATCTGGACAGGTGCAAATATTTTTTTCTTTTTTTTTTCTTTTTTTTTTAATTTCTTGTCTTCTTCACATAATAACACTAACCCCAAATTTACGCAGACCCAGAAAAAATGACTTGCAGACACGACACATATTCTGGAAATTTGAATTTGAGTTCCATAACAAATAATTTCTACAAATTCGACTTCAGAATATCATTTTTTTCATATATATATATATATATATCAGAAATCCAAATTCCGAAAAAAAATATGTTCGGAGGCACAGAATATACAACATGAAACTAATCTCTCTTTATATCAGTGTGTATGTGCATATACTGAAACATCAATATGTATGTACATATGCCGAAAGAATATTAAATTGAAAGCAAGGCAGAGGCATAACATGCTCTGATACCAAATGCAAGTTTAAAGCCATAAATTCATGTTTCTACATCACAAAAAAGAAACATGTATGCGGAAGCAAAATAGATTCAACATACCTCCAGCCATTGCTTTTTTCTGTGATCGAATTCCAGTGGGTTTCTCTTGCCTCCTCTAAAAAACAGATGGTGTATTTTGCTATATTCAAGAGTGACAATAGGACCCATGGATAGTGTTCTTATATAGTTATTTTCCCATAAAAAATAACTCATATCACATGTTGTAACCTCCCCACCCGCACGGTAACTCCATGCTCAAAAATATGTTGCACCAATTAATGAAATATATGTTGCATTAACATGGGTTTGTAACCCATGTTACATTAATGTGGCATTTGTAACCTATGTTTACACAAATTAGTAGTCAGACAAGAATGGAAAGCTTTAACTCTTACAATAATTATCTCTTATATATACAAAACAATTTCCAAATAGAACATGATTCCAATAAATCCTTACACTAGCACTTATATATACAAATGAATGGCATAAATGTTTTTGCATAAAAATTCATAGTGGCCGAATATTTGCTTCAAAAATTGTGTACTTTCATCGGGTGAATACAAAATGGCATCAGAGAACTCAAAATGGGATTAGCAATAACTGATGTCTCTTTATTTTACTACTGATTTCTTGTATGATGGTTGTGGTGTTTCTGCAATGTGAGTTGTCATTGTTGTCGATGTAGTTTTCGAATTTGATGTGGGTAAGTCTGTTTCTCTCTTTTAATTGTAAATAATAATTAATCTTCTAGACTTTTATCTTATACTAGTAAGATACACGTGCTTTGCACGTGATCCGTGTGATTTAATTAATTTATTTAATTTGAAATTTTAATAAATTAAAATTAGTATTACACAGATTTTAATTTCTTTATTGAAAATTTACTAAATTGCATCATCCAGTTAATAGATGCCAAGAAATTAAAATAAAATTATCATATATTTATTAAGATTATTATGCATTCTGTTGTTTGCATTTGTGGCTAATGGCTATGTAGGAGAATAGAGTAGTTACTAAATTACCCGTATATATTTTTTATATAAGTTTGGAGTACATAAATTTCAAAGAAATTGAAAGATACAGGGTTCGAATCCTTGTTAACACTCTTATAAAAGGTTAGTGATACCACTTGAGATACAAGCTAGTAGTTTAAATTACCCCTATATATATATATATATATATATATATATATATATATATATAAACAGCAATATTTTAGACAATACAAGGTTTGGGATTTTGCAATTCGGAAGAGGATTTTTACCACATGTTCATGAAATTATGTATGCTAATATAGGATTTTTTAATTTTTAAATCACAACACCCTAAATGGTGCAATTTTTATTTTTATAATTGTTAACATCAATACATTTAGGAAAAATGCTTAAACCGAGTTAATAAAACTTACAAACCTTAATAGTCCTGCCAAATTGCTAACACCTACTAACCAAAACTTTTAAATTTTCATCTAACTTTGCTAGCATATCTATTGTGAAAGTGCCATATCATATTACAACTTCAAAACATATACATGTGATCCAGATTCTGAAAAATTTCTAGGTATCAAGCTCATGCAACTCTCCAATTTTTGCTTGTCTAATCAAGGTACTTCAAGTGTATCCAACCTCAAAAGTTGCCTGGGAAGATATTTTTTATACACTTTGGAACACTTCTCTATGTACCCTTTTTGTAGGTGCTTGATCGCCTACAATTTGCAACTTACTGTCACTTATTTCTTGGTTGTGTGAAGCTCCTGATTCAAAATTGCTACTTGTACCCCTTTTTTTTAAGAAAAAGAAAGCAACAAAAGGAAAGGAAAATGACAACTACGAATACAGAGTCACCCAAATTTTATAAACAACAACAGACAACAATCAGTCAACCATTAAATTCTTGAAACATCGTTTACCAGCTATTTAGGTGTACATCGCATTAATCGCTACAATAAGGAAACCACGTCACTATAAAAACCTAAAGTACCACAAAATTGAAATAATCTTAACTGTAAATGCAACATACACTCATCATTCATTAGTGATAATTAAAAAAGAAGGCACTTGTTCACATTAACTTCAATATTTTGCAAAACTATTTCAAACAACCGGCATTTTATGACCAAACATGGGTTCTGAAACATCAAAATTCTTGTAGAGAGGAGTTGGATGCACATATTTTTTTGCAACTAGGTAAACACCTTTAAGATATAAAATGTATGAAATATACAACTTATTTATGTTGTTTCTCTAATTGATGAAGCTCCTTTAGTATACTTAGCTCTCAGCAATTCCTATCTGAAAAATAAAAATAGAAAAAGAAACAACATCTTATGTAACCAAAAGCTCAAACATAAATATTTCATCCTATTTAGTCCGAAGAATAAAAGATAAACTTTTATTTTCGAAGAGATCTGATTTTTCTATGTTCCACCAAAAATAGTGATATTACAAACTTTAAAACCTTACAAATTGTGAAATTTACAACTTAGCAATGAATAATGTGTGGAGTCGCAATAATGGTGACCAGAAGGAGTTCAAATTGAAAAATCCTATTTTGGAATCCAAAATAGAATTGAAGAAGAAGGTTAATGGAGTTTAGTCTGGAAAAGTTCTAAATTTCAAATAGAAAATTCTTCAATTCCGACTTTCAAACTAAAAGTTCGAATAAAATTCAATTTCAGAAGGCCCAATCCTGTTTGCTCGTTGGAATTTCTAAGAGCCACATGATGATTAGAATCATACTTGAGAACTCCTGTTGTGTAATCGTTTTATTATATTTTGCTAGCGTAAACCACAATATAAACAACTATTCAAGAAAATAGAGCTTGAGTTCTAATTAAGAAAAATTTAAAATTTTCTTCAAACATCTCATATAATAATTAAATAAATATGTAATTAAAATAAATTGGCATGAAATTTACAGAGATATTAGTGTCTTTTCTACTTCCTTGCATGTTTAACTAATGGAGACAACTGTGAAATACCATCAGCGTTATTTTCTGTTGGTCCTATTATTTTCAGTTCATTGATATTTTCCAAAAACTTATCAACAACATTTGTTTGTCTCCCAAGCGATGAAGCATATTCTTAAAAGGATTCAAAGGAATGCAGTTAATGTCCTGTCAAGGTTAAGCATTACATAACCCGACTGAGAAACAAAAACAAATGGTAAAAGAATGCACATTGCATAAAGGATGCAGACATCTATGAATTGTAGAAAACAAATACACATGAGAGTACCAGCAGAATGCTTGGAAAATAGAGTTGTTGAATCAACAGTAATAAAATAGCTAGATACTTGTAATTAGGGCACCAACTGCAACACAAATGCCCCAACCTGAAAGAGAAGTTCTACCCTGCTTACCTCCAGCCTAAAAAGCGCTAGGCGCTCGCTACGCGGCGGACTAGGGCCTAGCGCCTAGGCGGGGATTAATCGGGATTAGGTGGGACCTGGGTGGGATTAGGCGGGCCTAATGGGAAAACAATTGTAGGCGGACAAGGGGGCTAGCACCTAGGCGGGGATTAATCGGGCTAGGCGGGGATTTTTACAACAGAGCCAACCTCCGGAGCTGATAAGAGAAAAGATAATAATTTTATTAATGAAAGAATATACTTTTAATAATAGTCCATAATATTATATACATATTGGCGTTGCATAGATATGAAACCAAGCAATATACATTAAACTATTTAATGGCAATGAAGAAAACTATGGACAACAAACTGCACCAATACATGATGTTTGTATCCTCAATGAGTAAAATGTTTACAATAATTTCACAGAAGAAAATCATGTTATGTATTATTTCGATTGATGTCACTTATAAACTTGTTGCAAATCAAATTCTAAAGTTAATAAGAAATTTAACAATGACTTACATGTCTTATTGAGAATTAACAAATTTCCAATAAAATGAACTTCTTGAAAATAAACTATGAATCATCATAAACCAGCCTTGCATCGTGGATTAAAATTTAAAAACGGGAGATAATCATCATAACAGGAAAATACAAGAAAACAAAGTTAATAATTAAGAAAAGTTGTCAGACTTTCAACTTGTCCAAACTGAAAACTCTGAAATCCAAAACACAAGATTAATGGAGTTTAAGTCTTGAAAATTCCTAAATTTCAAACAAAAAGTTTCAATCTATAAGACCAAAAAACGTTTGATAAGAAAGTTTATAAAAGTTTAGAATAAATATAATAAGCAGCCAAAATAAGATAAATAAATAATAGTTTGATAAAATAGTATTTCAGAAATGATTTTTGTTTTTAAATTAAACAACCTTTAAAACTAAGAAATGAGCACAAATAAAGGCACCTGGTCTAACACATAAACATACCTATGTATCTGAAAAAGAACATTTGCTCCATCATGCAGCTTCTTCCTAAAAATAGTTACCATCACAATAGTTTTTTTGTTCCTTTATCTGCAGACCCAAAATAAGACAAAAGCCAAAAACAAGTTCAACCGAAGACAAAGAGATAAACATCGAAGAAGAGTAATCATTTATACATCTACCAAATCTGTGGAGGAGGCATCTTTTATAATATTCTCGTTATTATGACTGTCTAATGTCATGATACAGGAAGTTTCTACTTCCAATCGTATTTCACATTTCAAACGCTGAGAGTCTATAAGCGAATCTTCGAAATAGAAAATCAGGCAACCACATGTATATGTTTTAACTACTTGCGAGAAAGAGTACAAAGAAAATGACTGGGACCTTTGAGATTAATATCGCAGAACACGGATCAGAAATGAGGAATTTTTTTAGAGTTAAATGAATGTGAAATATCTTTTCATCTTTTCTTATAAAACTGAAGAGGCGCCCATATTTTTGCAGATATATTCGTACTTTTAAGATAATAAGAGATATTGTGTTGTTGAATTTAAATTTACTTTTTCAGGAGCTTGGGTAAGTTCATTTACTTCTTTTAACAATAAATAATAATTAATCTTCGAGACTTTTACCTTATTTTATGTTCTTGAATTTAATTTTTTCAAGAGCAACACTTGGAAGAGGGTAAACAGAGGGACTTCTACATTGTTTGATGGCACGCATTTGTTGGAGGAGGATTATCTCAATTTAGTTAAAAATTGGTTATTTAGAAATTGGAAGTTGGAAAACGAATTTTTTTTTTGTAGGAAGAGGATGATATTTAAACTAACAAATAAAAAAGAGTTTTTGGTGTAACAATACTTGCTTCTATTGATTCTTTTCAAATTTTTGGCTTGTTACAATACAAAAAAAGCAAAACACCCCTATTTATAATAAGACAATTTCTTAACCAATGACTAAGATTTATTAAATCTAATAACTATAATTCATCCACAAGAATCAACCTCCAAACTATCTAGCTTACTAGAAGTTTCTACAAGATTTATTCAAGTAATATCTAAGGTATTTCATTAAGACATTTCTAGAAAACTTCTAGAACTTTGGCCTTTTGGGTTTGGGAAATTTGCATAAATGCCACCTTTTCACAATTTTTTTGGGAAAATGCCACCTAACCTAAATCCTTGTAATTATACCCCCTCACCCCTGCAAAATGTCCAAGATACCCTTAAGCTCAAATTTTTAATTTTTTCCCAAAGGCTATTCTTCCCTCCTAAAGAAACCCAGTTGACCATACTTCTCCATTTCTCAACTCTCATTCCCGACCGAGCTCATATTTTCGCTCAAATTCTGCATTTTTCGGCGACATTGTTCCCGTCTCCGGCGTTTTTGATGGTAGCGGTCGAGCAGGCAGCAGACCCACACACTGCAGCGCGTTTTTTGTAATTTTTTTTTTTGCGATTTTCTTGGAGCAGCTGATTGCGATTTGTTTCCAGCGGACTTCGTTTGAGTTTCAATTTTCCAGTATATTAGGTCAAAAATATGGAAAGAGGTTAGTATTATTTTGCATTAATTTTTTTCCTGTTATTTTGGTTATTTATCAATGATAAACAAGTGCAAATACTGAATGTAGTTCGTGTTATATAGTGGGTAATGTGTAATTATTTGAATTTTAGCAATTGTAATCCTGTTGAAGCTGTAAAAGTGATTAAAATGCAGAATTAGGTCGATTTTGGCAAATTTTTATCTGTGCTGCTGTGTGTTGGTCTGATGTCTGCTAAGTAGTCGATTAAGTGGTCGTGGTGTGGTCGTTGGACGGTCGGTGATACTATGACCTGTTAGGTTGCAGTCGTTTGTGTGGTCGGCGTGTGGTCATTGTGTAGTATGTTCATGTTTCTGATTTAAATTTGTTGTTGTATTCTATCAGGTGCTGGTTCATGCTCAATATTAATTCTTTGGGATGGTGCATGGGATTTGGATTCAAGTAGTCATCGTTGGTGTTTCAGTGGGAAGAAAACAAAGCACGTGGTTGTCCCTTCCGATGTCACCTTCTCTCAATTATTAGATAAGGCGTATCTAGTCACCAAAGTGAGTCGGGATGATTTTGAAATTGAGATGACAAGTTGGCTGACATACCAATGTAAAGATTCACTGCCACCATGTCCTATAATAGATGAAGATGATGTGCAGTTGTTGATTTGTGTTAACACGGACAAGTTTTTGTCTGCTCCACTATGCTTGGTAACAAAGTTTAGGGACAACCAAGTATCTACCCAATCAAAAAAGGAACAAAATGAGTCAGAAAGCAGTAACCGTTTTGCAGAAGTTGTTGCTCCCATAGGCACCGTAGTTCCAGAAACTCAACCACAATTCATACCTGTAATACCTGAACATCGTGTAGGACATGAAACAGCAGTTGAACCTCTCTGTGTTGCCTGTCAACAAGGTACAAGCATTAATTTGAATAAAGATCCTCATCCAGATGATGATGAGAATGTTGAACATTTCTACGACTATGAATTAGAGGCTGAATTGGAAGAAATAGACCCATTTTTCTTTGATGACTTGGATGGCACTTTCTTTAGGTGGAGCGGACCTAATGGGGAAAAGGCCCATGTAGCATCAACTGAAGCACGGCCTGTGAATGTTGTTCCTGCTGCACAAGAAAATGATTTATCTCCACCATTAAACGAAACTGCCGTTGATCTTGGGTATGAAGGTGGACCAAGTCAGTTTGATCATTGTACCCGCAAGCCATTGAAAAATTCTGTCGGAACGGGCCATAGTTGTGTTGGTAGCGTTTCAAAGCAAGCATGAAATAATTCGGCTAGCTGCAAATAATTTCTATGATGAAAAATAGAGAATTCAAGACAAACAAATCTGATCAGGTTCGTTTCATTGCCATATGCACTGATGATAAATGCCAATGGAGACTACGTGCAAGGAAATTGAGTGTTGGAAATATATGGGTTGTGAAGAAGTACAATAACACCCACACGTGGTCGGGGGACTTAATGAACCACCAATACCATAATGCTAAATCAAAGGTGTTGGGTGATCTCATTAAATACAGATTCAAGAGTCCCACTCATGTATATCCACCTGTGGCGGTGATTAGTGAATTGAAGCAATCACTGGGGTTGAAATAGGGTACGACAAAGCATGGAGGGCTAGGGAAGAGGCATTGAAACTAGTTAGAGGGACACCCGATGACTCATTTAAGAAGTTGCCTGCCCATTTTCATAGACTGAAGGAAGTGAACCCCGACACTATTACACATATTGAAACAGATGGAGATGGGCACTTCAAATACTGTTACATGTGCCTTGGCCAATGTTTACGCGGGTTTTGGACTGCTATTCGTCCTGTTTTAGTTGTTGATGGAACACATCTGAAAGGGAAGTATCGAGGTGTGTTGCTCATAGCTACGGGAATGAATGGGAACAAACAGATTTATCCATTGGCCTTTGCAATTGTTGATTCTGAAAATAATGAGTCATGGAACTAGTTCTTTGAAAAATTGTATGCGAACATTGGACATATTGCCGACCTTGTTATCATATCCGATAGGCATGCGGCCATCCAGAAGGGAGTTCAAGATGTGTTCCCAAATGCACTTCATGGAATTTGCATGTATCACTTGAGACAGAATGTCGTAGCAAAGTTTAAAAAAGTCGACATTTCGACATTGTTATTCTGTGCGGCTAAGACTTATGACGAGGCAGTACATAAGTCTTGTATGAATCAAATCTTTGTTGTAGATAAGGAAGCCTACAACTATCTTACTTGTGATACCAAGGTTGAACAGTGGGCTCGTGTGTACTTTCTTGGACGCCGATATAGTATCATGACTACTAACATCGTTGAGAGTATGAACCCGGTTTTTAGAGATGTGAGAGAGTACCCCCCTGTGTCACTTTTGGATACAATAGTCACGAAGTTGTTAGATTGGTTTACCAAACATCGTGATGTTGCTTGTAAGATGAATGGTCCTCTCACAAAATGGGCTGAGAAACGAGTGCTAAAGCGCGACGAATTGGCTCGAAGGTTCAATGTCCGAACACTGCATCATTATACGTTTGAAGTACTGGATGGTCAAAAAAATGCAGTTGTTGACTTGAACGGAAAAACTTGCACATGCCGGAGATTCCAGCTTGACCAAATGGCATGTGCTCATGCTTTGGCGGCGGCTTCAAAAATTAATGTGCCCAAATTTGGTTTGGCATGCCCATATTACACATCTGAATATTTGTTACAAGCATATGCAGAGCCGATATATCTTGTTGGAATGAGGATTATTGGGAAACTCCAGAGGAAGTATCCAACACCATAATTTTGGCTCCTATTATGCGCAGACCAAGTGGTAGGCCAAGGAAACTTAGGATTGCATCCCAAGGGGAAGAAGTGGTAGCCAAAAAATGGAAACGTTGCAAAAAGACTGACCATAATCGTAGGACCTGCAAAAACCCAACTCCTAGAAATGATTAGATCAGTGGATGGGGTTGATGATGGGTCGGCATCATGGTCGACCTGGGGTCGGAGAACCTTTGGGTCGATGGTCTAGTCGGTGAGGCAGTCGTTTTAAATTTATTGGTGAGAGAGTCGTCGTCGTGATAATCGAAATGGTAGTCGGTTGTGTGGTCGTTGTAACTTTTTATTGTAACTTTAGCACTGTTTGTACCAATATTTATGTCTTTTATTCAGTTTCTTTGGAGCTTATGCAAGTGTCTGATGCATTGGTCGTTATAACTTTTTTGTGTAACTTTAGCACTGTTTGTACCAATATTTATGGCTTTTATTCAGTTTCTTTGTTTCTATGCTAGTATTTGATGTCTTGGATTGAATCTTAAGTGTTTGTACTAAATAAATACATCAAACTGCTAATAATACATCAGTTAAATACATCAAAATAGATACATAAAATGTCAATACTAGATAAATACATCAACCTGCTACTAATACAACCTGCTAATAGACCAATATTGTCAGAATACATACAAAATCTCACTCTATAACAACAATATTAGCACTGTTGAAAAGTTCAGAATAAAATCTTTGCCTAAATTGAATGGTCATCCCAGGATCTATTTCAGCCACACTTCTACCCACTGCCAAAGCTTCCATGAATTTTATGGCCAAAACTCCACAGTCACTACCGTTTGTTTGCTGTGGTGGGTGCTCCATCCTTGCAATCTTCCAATAAGCATGGACATCCTCGGGTGCTGTTCTTCCCTCCCAAATATTTCCCATATTGAGATTATGGGAAGTGCCCGTGCTAACAGAACAAACTCCTTTTTGGTCTTTGCAATAGTCGTGGTATCAGACAGGGAGTCATACACCATTATTGTGCACATGGTCAAGTCAAGCTCATAAAGTACCCAATGATTACCAAATACATGGGCCACTCCAAAAATTTTGTCACATTTAGCCCATTTCGACCCTAGCTCCTTCGGGTACCGACCACCGACATATTGCAAAATTATTCCACCTTCGTGTTGGAAGTCCAATTCTTCATTCTTCTTCTGCGTTGCGATCAACCGTTTCCCTAGAGAAATGCTTCTTTGCTGTTGGAATGAAAAAAAATGAGATGACTAGCAATTACAAAAATAATTAACATGATTAGAAAAAAAAAACATACCCAAAATAATGCATCAGTGCAAGTCCATCTAGGCAAGAAAGCATGTGGCGCACTTTTTCTCTTAAATAGCAATAGATAAGTCAATGCATCTAGATTCTGCAAAAAAGAACAAAAATACATTGTTTATAACAAATATTTATGGCAGTCAAATGTAAAAGTAGCAAAAAAAATAAAAAAGAAAACATACCGCATTGTTTAGCCATGCTCTTGGTGTGATTAGTGGGGTAAACCAAGAAGGAGAAACCACCCAATCAGCATCAAAGGACAAAGATGCAACAGGAGTTACAATATCCTGAGAAGTGGCCCACCACTCATTGAAAGAGTGCAGCTTCTCAACGGGATAGCTTGCAGAAGGGTCATATCGACCAACAACAGGTTCCGATTGATCTTCCTCCCCCACATTTTTCTGAGTCTTTCTCTTCTTCTTTTCCGGGGAAATGTGGTGACTGGGGTTGGTATACGGTGACTTCTCTTTAGGCCCTTTTTGTTTTACACGTTTGGGCCTCTTCTGCACGGGGGGAGGGGGATCCACAAAATCTGAATCACCAAACAAATTTTTCTTAATATCAGCATATGGGTCAGGTTGAAGGTTGTACACATCATCTGGTTCAGGGGGGGTGTACTGATAAAGGCATCGGAAATTCTTCAACTTGTAATTGCAGGGGTGTATGCAAAGCGGAGGCATCTTCTTCGACCACCATAGGGACGGTGGCAAGGTCCGTACTATGGTGGGCCTCCTTTGCTCCCACTGAAGGGCCGACCTGTTCAGAGGTTTGGTCGTTTGTGGGGTTGGATCCCATTTCGACCATCACGTGTTTGGAAGTTTGGTCGTTTTTGGTGTCGGACACGGATTCGACCTTCAAGTTTTCGTCGGTTTGGTCGACAACAAGGTCGTTTTTGAGGTCGGATCCCAAATCGACCATCACTTGTGCAATTATTTGGTCGGCTGCTACTGGGGTTTGGTCTTTGACAGACCCCTCTGCTGCTTGGTCCTCTCCTCCCTTGTCACCCTCCCCCCCATGTCACTATGTTCTCCCTTCCTATTCTTCTCCCCCCATCATCAATTTCCTCTACCCCATCACTTTGCCCTACCCCATCACTTTCCTGCCCCTCTTCATCTGCCTCATGAGTTTCTTCCTCTTCCTATGTCTCTTCCTCTTCCTTATCATCACTTTATTCCTGTTCGTTATCATCACTTGCTTCCTCTTTCTTATAATCACTGTCATCACTTTCACTCTCCTCTTCTCCTCCAACACTTTCCTTCAGTTCTCCAACACTTTCCTCTTCGTCATCACTCTCAACCTCCTTACTGACCCACTTTCTCCATCATCAATGAAAGATTGACTTGATGTCAAGCATTTTCTCCTCAATCTTGTCAATCTTTTGGCTTATTTTTTCAATTTTATTCAAATCAAAAAGGCCCTGAAACACACATGAAAATATACAGATTGAAATCAATAACCAAAAAACACAAGTATTTGAAAACATGTCTGAATCACTTACATGCACTGATGGTTTTCCCGCATCAACATCGTGCCTATTTTTGGTTCTCTCTTCCCTTGTTCTCATCATTCGTGTTGTGGACGCATCAACATCCACATTTTCATCAAGATCTTCATTAGCTGCAACGGCTGCCACCTGTTCCTGTTGCCACTTTGCTACACTTTGAAAGTAGCCAAAACTCTTTTCAGCATGAGAAGGTTTCAATATTTTGGCCACTTTCACCTGTGTTCAATTCAATAATGAATTATTTCAATAAGTGCAATATTCAAACTCTTTTCATAATAAATAAAAAATTAATTTGAAAAAACTTACACGATCGGCAACAAGATCACCAGGCTTCAAGTTGAAAAAAATATTTTTTTTCAAAAACTCGTGGGGCATCCTCAGCTATCCAACGTAGAATCCTGGGAGTTGCATCCGTAAAACCCGACACACGTTTCACACATAATTTACCAAGTTCGGGCATCACTTCGTATGCCCAAACTTGTAAAGTATGTGTGAAACCGGAGACATCGAACTTCTCCATGTTGTGGTCTTTCTTCTTTTCAACCTTTTTCTTCTCCTTTCTCTTCCAAAAATTTTGTACCCGGTCGGACATGCAAGATCGTATATCAGACACTATGAATTCATAGGAAATGCGGCCCCACGGATATGCATTGAAGGCCTTCAAATTGTCCACTAAATATATGTATTTCTCATCTAGCTTTTTAGCGGGACCAGGAGACCAACAAAACTCCGTCACAAACATCTGAAGGGCGATTTTAGTGTCATGATTCCCTTGCCATTCTCCTTCCTTGCATGTTCTTTCAATGCACTTACTATGTCCGACATAAAAACACGCCATTTTACAAAAAAAAAAAAAAATGCGTACTCGGGCTTTGATTTTATTGGTGGTATAGGGCCAAACTCAAGGCCGCTTATCGGTCAAATTCTTGGCCCAAAGACGGACTGCTTGTTGTTTGTGTGAAAGACAATGTGGTCTGTGGAAAGACTATTGTCTTGACGGAAGAGCAATTACAGCACAAGCTGGCCCTTGAACTGAATTGTGTCGGTTTCTAAAAAATAACCAAAGCACGAATTCTTGAATTTTTCAACATTATCCCCTTTCAACCGCGCTTTAATGAGATCCATAGAATTGAACCACTACCTACATGACAATTTGCCTTTAAACTGATCTTTCTCCTTCGGAACGAGAGCCATTTTATCCCTGTTAAACAAAAAAAAAGAACTTTAGATCGAAATACTAGTCGAAAGTTGGTCGAGGAAGCAGTCGAAAAACAAGTAAGGGTCGACAGACTGGTCGTATGGGTGGTCGAAAGGGTGGTCGTATAACATTCGGGTAAAAAACTGATAAAAGACAGGAAATTTAAGGAAGGGGTCGAAAAACGCATACAACTTCCAAATTCAAACCCAACAAACTGATAAAAATCAGAAATAAACTTCCAAATTCAATCAGAAATAAACGCATACAACACTATTATGCTTTCAAGCAGACCCATAAACCCATGAAACCGACTTAAACTGCTTCAGAGAAAAATGCATACAACACTATTATGCTTCTCAGATTATTTTTCAGAAAAATACAGAGATCTTTCATTCAAACTCAGCAAACCAAAAACCATGAAAATCCAAAAATGTATTAGTAGGCTTGAAATTTTATCTTTTGGTATACTAGAACACATGGTCTGAAAAACAAATGTAACAAAAAACCCTAGAAAACCCTAGATTTGAAGAACATGAGAGAAAAAATAGAATTGACTAGGAAATGCACTTCAAAATGGATGCGTCAGTGAGAAAAATGAAACCACCATTGAATGTCGGACGACCGATCGGAAGGGGACTACAAAGCCATTCCCAAGAGGAGTATGACCACCAAACTCAGCGCAAACAGAGGGAAATGGCCGAGAAGAGACGACGCCGAGGAGTTGCAGTACGAAACGCCGGAATATACGCAATCGGCGAAAAACAAAATTTGGGAGGGCAGAGAAGGGAAAGAGAGAGAGACGGGGGGTGTAACTATTGCAGTTTTTGTTTTTTCCTCCTCAAAAGGTGAGAATGAGAGGGAAAGGGATTGATTGGGGTCATTTTCTTTATTGAGGGGTATCTTGGATATTTTACAAGGGTGAGGGGAGTATAATTACAAGGATTTAGGTTGGGTGGCATTTTCCCAAAAAATTTGTGAAAATGTGGCATTTCTGCAAATTTTCCTTTGGGTTTGGACTCTTATTTTATTTTTTAACACAAAAATGTGTTTTCAACCCCAATATTATTTGGACCAAAATCAAGTTTAATTTCCAACAGTATTAGGCGTTTGAGCTCATAGATTAAGATATTTTACTCGGGGAGAGATTGAATTCGTTATACTCAAGCACTCAGGCTCTCTGTTTGCTTGATAGGTAAAATGAATTAATATTATTTAGGGATAATTAAATAAGACCCTTGAGGTTTGGGCTGATTACAAAAAAAAAATCATAGATGTTTCAAAATTACAAAAAAAAAAAATCAAGTATGGTTCTGTTTTAAAATGAAGGGGGTAACTGTAATATTTAAATATCAGATATTTGAAATATTTTTTTGTTTATGAAGGGGGAAAATGTAAGATTGGGTTTTTTTTGCAACTTTCAAGAATCTCTTGGTTTTTTGGTAATTAGCACAAACATCATGTGCATTTTTTGTAATATATCTATTATTTATACAAGGGATAATTATGAAAACCTCCATGAGATTTGGGCTAAATATAAAATAAAAAACCAGAGAATGTTGAAAATTGCAAAATTCCATTGAGATTTGATTCATCTTACATTTTTCCCTTTCATAAGAAAAAAATATTTCAACAATCTCAATGAAATTTATGAAAATATTACAGTTACCACCCTTAAATTTAAGACAAAATCAAACCTGGGGGAATTTTTTTGTAATTTTGAAGCAAATTTTTTTAATTAGCCCAAACTTTAGAGGTATTTTTGTAATTATTCTTTTAAACAAATCTAGTAATGCAATGTGATATATGTAATTAGTAATTGGATTTGTTGTCTTTTGCAGTTACTCTGCGAAATTTATTCGATTTTTTCCAAAGGTGAAGACAAGATACACTATGGTGACATTGTGATTGATAACGGTATCGGCTTATATGGAGGATGAGGTTTTAGAAATGGCACACAGAAGACTCTCCACAATCCTCATCGGTGGCTCCACTTCGATTTTGTTCTGCATATCCATATGCCCAAACTGGGCTGATGAAGATCTTCACAAATGCACAGCCTGTAACATCGAAAAGCTTGCTATCTTATTGGAAGGTACGTTTTGCAACATAAACCCTGAGGTTTATGCTAATTACAACCAATAAGTTTTGAAAATTACAAAAAACACCTCGAGTATTGATCTATCTTAAGAATATTACAGTAACAGTAACCTATTAAATTTAGAACAGTATCAAACCTGACGGGTTGTTTTTGTAATTTTGAAATATTTACATCCAGTGGCGGACGTAGGATTCGGGAGTTGGGGCGAAACCTATTTTGAAAACCTAGAGTAAATTTTTCTTCAAAATTTTGGGAGGGCAAATGCAATTTTTCACTAGTATGGATATATTTTTAAAATAAATAACAAATGTAAAAATTAATTTTTAAAAATTTTGGGGGGGGAGGGGCAGTGGCCTCCACTTGCCCCCTAGTTCCGCCAGTGTTTACATCTCTAGTTTTTTATAATTATATCCCAAACTTAGGGGTGTTTTTGTAATTATCCCAGACTTTGGATGCGTATACTTCCAGGTGCAAAATGATAAGAACCCGGAGATCAACTAAGTATCATCAATGCATGAATCCAGAACTGTTCTCAACTCCAAGGCAGTGAAGACATTTGGTGAGCCATCAAAGTTCAAAACGTTAATGTATTATTTGGATTGACGGATTTGAAGCTTATCATCTTACATTAAGCCTGTTTGGATAATATATTTCAAATGGATAATTAGAAAAAAAACCCACTTGAGGTTCGGGCTTATTACAAAAAATCCTTTAGGTTTTTGAAAAAAAAAAAAAAAAAAAACCCTTGAGGTTTGATTATGTCTAACTTTTCCCATCACAAGTAAAAAAATTTCAAATATCTCCTGATATTTATAAGAAATATTATAGCTACCCTCTTACATTTAAGACAATCAAATTTGAGGAAGTTTTTTGTAATTTTGAAATAACATCTTGGGTTTTTTGTAATTGGTCCAAACTTCAAGGAGGTTTTTGTAATGATCCCTATTCCAAATCCTATTTTTAGAGTTACTATTGTGGATTTCAAGTACATGTTAAATCCAAATCTTTCCACCTATTATTGCAATGTTTTCGACATGGTTTATAATTTTTCTGTCTTTTTGAAGGCAAATTTTGCGAAATGGGATCCTAGGCATGGTAAATTTAGGTAACGGCATCCTTGGGACCAATACTTTAAAATTGGATCCCTCACAAGAGAATGTGCATACAAGATTGAGGCATTAAATGGCTATCTCAAATCAGATGTCCAGGCCCTTTGAATATCATGCGGCATGGTTTAAATGAAGAAATGGATGTCACAAACCAAGAAAGATTTGCAATAGGTGCAGAATAATTATATGATATACAATTACTGCACTGATTCTAAGAGATTCCCACAGGATTACCCTCCAGCATGTGTTATGAACACCACATCATGAATCATGATGACAATACAAAGAGATGATATACTAATTATATTTTACTAATCAAGAGTGTACCATTTGTCGAATGCAGTTGTACATTTTCTAGAAGAAACTGACCATTAAATTGTTTCAAATGACAAAACTAGTCTTAAACTAGCCGTCTTATTTTGTGAAAAGCCATTCAGCAAAACCAAAGGGATTAGCAAAAAGTGCAAGTAAAACGAGGAAACACCATTACAATAGAACATCATGTTGTAATCAAACTCCGAATACAAGAGCATTAGACGAGTTGTCCTTTTCCTAATTTGACATTGAAATCATATACGATGAAAAGCGCAACTTCAGGAGTCATTAAACCATACAAGGTGATTAAGCAACAAACACAATCCATTTGATAATGAGTGTCAAAACCAAACAAGTTTCTATACGCGTGACTATACATGAGATCATTCGTCTCTGACAAACAACATAGGTCTACAAATAACAACAAATTCTACTTCCATCAAAAGAATTTCACTAATCAGAGCAGTGCAATATTCATTTAAAGCTTGCATTAAACTGGTCACCATCTGAGCATGAACTCTTACCAGGATTGAAGAATCTTACGGAAGGGGTTTATCTAATGAGCTTAGCAAATCAAGAATTTTCGGTTCATCAGTTCTTTGAGAACCTAAATGCGACATCCATTTAGCTTTTGCCTAATTATCTTCATTTGTTGGATCAGGAGGTTGCGGCTCTCGCAGCAACGCAATTACTAATCGTGGTTCAAGCAGCCTAAAACAAAGGTTTCCTTGTAGCCTTCGCAGGCCACATCTCACTTTGGAACATTCCTAATTAAATACCATGAAGATTCAAATCATTACATTGAGTTTTTTAACTTTCTTTTGTTATGCTACATGTGTATATGAATGTCGGTTTTCGGATGACCCTGTCTCGATAGTTGTGTTGGCCAGGTGGCTGGTATCGGGGCGGATTCTTGACCACAAGGAGGGAAGGTTTAGGGCCCCAAATATTTGGGGCCCATTTTTTTTTTTTACTTCATTTGCAACACTCTTGAGTTGTTCTTTTTCTATTTCTTTTTGTCTTTTCTCTTCATCACCTCAACACCCAAAAAATAAAAAAGAAGGCCCAAATCTCACCCTACCAGGCTACCCTTCACGTGAATCACTTTGACTCACAACTACAATTTTTAACTCTTCCATTGCACTTTTCTTATTTATCGGTTTTAAAAGAATACTAAAAAAATATGACATGTTTTTGTAATTTTTGTTTAATGAAATATTATTTTTTTGCCGACATTTAATTTTCACTTATTAATTGTTCTAATATATGAATATTAGTTTGTTAGTTAATACATTATTATTGTCTTGCCGACATATTATTGTTCTTAATTAGTCATATTGTCTCGCTAAAGTAATTATTTCATTTGGTTATTATTACAATTGATATTTCGCCCTTGCTTTAAAGTAATGTTTTTAGATGTTGGCCCATGGGCTGGTATTGGTGAATTCTTGCGAAGGAGGGGATGGAGGGAGGTTGAGTTGGTGGTTGGCGGCGAATACGATGGGAAGGCGGAGAGAATATTAACATGGAGTTCAGAAGGCATGCGTTCAAAGACATTGAAGTTAAAAATGACAAGATTGATTGAGGATAACTATCAATACTATTTAGAGGGATTACTAATATTTTTAGAAAAAACTAATATTTTTCAAATGAACTGCTAATATTTTTCATGGGACTACTAAATATTTTTCAGGGAAAAAATTAATACTTTTGAGAGGAACTACTAATATTTTTAGGGGAAAAACTAATATTCAGAGAACTACTAATATCATAGTAGGCTAAATTGCATTTTTGGTACACTAACTTAGGGCCAGTTGCACTTTCGTCCACCAATTCAGGGCCTGACAAAGTAAAACACTAATTTATAATTTTTTGAACATTGAATTTGTGATTCTGAGTTTGTCCGGCCAATTTTGATGACACAGCATTGAGCCCGGTCCAGTTGGCAATTAATAAATAAATAAATGATGATGTGGAACTTTTTGGAGGGAAACAAACTAAAATAATCTGTAAAATTAAAGCCAAATCACATTCCAACCAAAATAAACCCTAATCACATTCCAACCAAAACAAACCTTTTTAAAGTTGGAGAAAAAAATCGAAAAACCCTAACCCACCCAATTTCTGCATAAATGGTGATGATCTGTCATGAAAGGCATCTTAATTTACCTCCTCCAAGATATCATGAATGCTCTGTCCGCTTATTTTCGTGGTTTGTTTAATTTATGTTGTATACATAGTTTAATGAATGGTCCCCTACCTAAATGAAAGAATCTTATTATTTTTCATTTTTTTTAGATGAAATGGTCCATTGCCTTCTTTTGTATATTTCAACTATTGTTTATGCTTGTCAAGGAATATTGAAACATGTGGAGTTTGAGTGGGCCTATTTGTTTAATTTATTATGAAACATATATGTATTGTTTAATTATTGTTTATGACTGCATTTTCTAATTCATTTTTTGGGTCCACAGATCCAGATTCTGATTCCATAACCGTTGTCATGCACTATGGAAGTCAGTTTATGCGCGTACCTCATGCAATGTACACTAGTGGTAGTGTAAGTGTTTGATTATATGCAATGTGTCATATGAATATAATAAATTTTAAGTTAAAGTATGAAAATTTTTTAAGTAAGTGAAGATGTTGATTTATTGTTGGGTTATAAGAATAATAGGGATATAAGGGAAATGCATATCTATATACAGTTATTGGGAGATTAAGAGGAGGAGGCTGAGGCACAAGGTGACAATGGGGATGGTGGATCAAACAGAGGACATGTGGGTGAAAGTGTGAATGAAAGTGTAGATGAATTGGGTGACAGTGACTTCTCTTTAGTTAGTGAAAGTGTAGATGATGATGCCCTATTTGAAGAGTATGTGGATGATGATGCCCATTTTGATGAGATGCAATCTAGGGGTGAAGACTCAACTGACTCATATGGATTCAGTGAAGAAGATGTTGCTAATGGTGAAGGGGTTTTAGATGAAAATAGGGTGTCTGATGAAGAAGAGGAAGATGATGACCCTGTATTTAATCCAGCACTCATATATGACACTGAATTCAAGGTAGGCATGGTGTTTAGGAACAGAGTTTAGTTTAGGAAGGAAGTTGATTCGTTTGCCATCAAAACAAAAAAGAAGTTTGAAGTTCACTAAAAATGACAACTACAAGGTGTATGTTAAATGTGAAGGAGATGGTTGTGAGTGGAAAATTCATTTGATTAAGGTGAAAGATCAATCATCTTATAAAATAAGGGAATATAATGACCCAACACTCCTGTCCTTTAAGCTATGTTGCTAAAAATGTAAAAGCTCCTTGGTTGACTGAGAAATACCTGCAAAATTTCAAGAGTGATCCAAAATAAATGTGAAGTCATGGAGGCAAGATGTAGTGAATGAACTAAGGTGTCATGTATCAAAACATCAGGCATACAGAGCCAAGAGGAAAGCTATAAAATTGATTGAAGGGAGTCATGATGAGTTTCAGTTTACAAAACTATGGGATTATAGTGAAGAGTTAAGAAGGTCCAAACAAGGTTCTACGATGATTTTAGGGACTGAAGATGATGAGAATAGGCAAAAGAAGTTTAGAAAATTTTATGTGTGTTTTAATACATTAATGGAAGGGTTTAAGGTAGGATACAGGCCAATCATAGGAGTGGATGGTTGCCACTTGAAATGCCCACATAGAGGAGTGTTACTCACAGTTGTTGGTGTGGATCCAAATAATAACTTATATCCCAATGCATATGCTATAGTATGTTCAGAGAATAAGGAGACTTGGGAGTGGTTTTTAATTTTATTGAAGCATGATTTGAGTATCACAAGCCAGAATGATTACTCTTTCATTTCAGACAAGCAGAAGGGTTTAATCCAAGCTTTTAATGAGGTATTTTCCTGATTCTGATCATAGATTTTGTGTTAGGCATTTGCACAACAATATGAAATCTGCTGGATTTAGAGGATTTGCCTACAAAAATGGGGAGTTTAAGCACAAGATGACTGAAATGAGGGAGCTTAATGAATGTGTTGCAGATTGGTTGAGTGATAAACTTCCTAATCAATGGAGTAGGTCACACTTTAATGAGACTCCAAAGTGTGATATGCTCTTAAATAATGTTTGTGAAACATTCAATTATTGCATCTTTGAAGCAACAGAGAAGGCGATCCTTCAATGTTTGAATGGATTAGGCAATACATAATGACAAGACTCCAGAAAAATAGAGACATGGCAGAGATCAAGTAGAAGAATAGATTATGTCCTAAAATAAATAAATACTTGAGAACATGCTGACAAAGCTGGGAACTGCAACCCTTTGAAATGTGATAACACACACTATGAAGTTACATGCCTTGATAGGGGACAATATAATGTGGATTTAGAAAACTTATCATCTACCTGTAGGATGCGGGGATTGACTGGCATACCCTGCAGACATGCTTGTAGTGCAATGTTTATGCAAATATTAGATCCTCTTGATTATGTTGATTCATGCTACACTGTTGACACTTACAAGAAGGTATATGCATATGCTATTATAGGAATCAATGGTGAGATTTATTCCACCATTACCTCCGAATTTTGGGAGAGGGGTTGGGAGACAAGCTAGAGCTAGAATGTTGGAGGCTGATGAAGCTCCAAATAAGGGGAAGATAAAACAAAGGGAAATAAGCCCCAAAAATTGACAAGACAATAAAAACACATCAAATGTAGTAAATGTGGTGTGAAAGGGCATAATACAATTACATGTGCAAAAAGGGCAGCCCCTGAAGGAAGCTCAATTTAGAATACAACAATACAACCAATCCAGGAAGATGCTACTAACCTGTCCAGCGGGCTTGCAAGGAAAAGTTTAGTGGTATATGCACATTGAATTATTCTTAAAATTATCTCAATTGTTTTTTTACTATTTGTCTTTACACTTAGGTGAGAAAGCACAACGCTGGCAAGAGTTGTGACAACGAGACTGCTGCATGGAATGGCGGTAATATGCCACCACGAGTTGTCCAACCCACAATTATGTCACATGTCCATGACTATGGAACAAACAATCATCTGCATGAGGAGTGTGCAAATCCCATTCTTACACAACAATATCAGTCTAACCCACCACAAGTGAAATATGTTCAAAGACCTTCAGTGTGGCAACAACTTCACAAGGGAAATCCAAGAGGATCTTTTGAGCCTGGGCATAAATACAAGCCATTGTCCCAAATCACATTTGATCTCACAGCACAAAGCCAGTCCAAGAATAAATGAAGTTGTCTTTTTTTTTTAATTTTTTGGAATTTTTGTCTGTAATTTGCGGTATATTGAACACTTTAGGAAGTT
Organism: Rehmannia glutinosa; assembly: GCA_016081115.2. Classification (NCBI taxonomy): domain Eukaryota; kingdom Viridiplantae; phylum Streptophyta; class Magnoliopsida; order Lamiales; family Orobanchaceae; genus Rehmannia; species Rehmannia glutinosa. Next base: position 23,147,583 of record CM071930.1, read on the forward strand.
GGGAATTGAATGGTCTTGTATGACCATGTGTTTTGAGAGTACTTTATAATAATCTACTTTAATGGTCTTGTATGACCATGTATTTTGGCAATACTTTATGACCATGTGTTTTGGTAGTATATTGGAGTTGATTAATGTTTATGTTGCTAAAGTCACTTGTTAATTATATTTTAAGTGTTAATGGCAGTACGTTGATGTTTATGTTGCTAATGTCATTTGTTAATCATTTCTAATTTTCTGCAAGTATAAAAAACAAACACCATATATCAATGTCTACAAACCGTAAACACACTTCTTCATTCAGAATGGTAGAACCATTAGTTCACTAGTACAATAAAAGAAAATTTGACATAAAACTAGAATAACATGAGATGCTAAAATTCCACATGTGTTACATACAACAAAACAAAACAACATTCTTGGTCAAGCTATCATCAACGGAGTAGCTCCAGCTTCTTTCTCTTCCTTCACATCAACAAATGAAATCCGTATCAACTGTAAGACAAGGAAAAACCCTGGCATTGCATATACCAACCTCCTAAATCTTGTTACTTCTTTCAAGCTTCTTTTTAATCTGTTGAAGCTTCTTTTTTTCATCGTCCAGTTTTTCACTTCACCATTCACCGATTCAACTTCCTCAATAGACCTGTATGTAAATGACCTTAGACCTACGATACATTGGAGGGTCCTCCGAATCAAAGTATCCACATCCACCTCTCTGCCACATTCACATCTCTGCAACATTTCAATTAACAAATTTTATTCGAAAAATTCCAGAATTTGTAAAATAAAAATTATATTTGGAAAAAAAATTATTCCAAAAATTTTAGAAAGGCTAACAAAATTTATTTAATAATGTTTAAGCAAATGTAACGATTTCTTTAAAACATTTTAGAAAGAGTTTACAGTTTCGAAAGGGAGAAATTAACCTACATCCTAATGAAGACATGACAAAAACCTCCTCCCCGGGTTCTCGTATGTCCAAGGTGTGCGAATCACGACCCTCCTTCCACAGTAGCAGTCAATAGAGCTTGTTGTGTGAGGCATTTTTTCTTGAATGAAGGTTTTCCTCTGAATCTGCAAATTTCACCTATTTTAGAATTCTTGTTTTTATTAAAGAGTGGGAACTAGGGATAAATACTAGTGATTTCCCTCCAAAAAGATACACATCATCATTTATTTTATTTATTAATTGCTAAATGGACCAGGCCCAACGCATGTCATCAAAATTGGCCAAACAAAGTCAATATCCCAAATTAGGGGAAAATTTCCTGCAAAAATTTCTATTTTCGACAATCAGTGTACTCAATGTGTATTATAAATTAGTGTCTTAATTTGCAAGACCCTGGAATTGGTTGATGAAAGTACAACTAGCCCTAAGTTGGTGTACCAAAAATGCAATTTAGCCTATCAAATTAATTACTTTGAAAACATATATTTTTTTATAGTAAAATTGATACTTTAAGAAATGCTCTATATGACTCTTTAAAACAACATTCGTTCAGAGAAACATCCATTTTGTTACTTTGAAAATGTATATTTTTCAGAGTAAAAGTTATATTTTTTAAATAAAAAGTGATACTTATCGAATCTAAAGTATACTATGCCATCACCCCATATTATAATATTGCCCCTGGCCTAGTTAAACTATGTTACTACCTAATATTAAAAAATATCACTACTCTTAGAAAATTACAAAAATACCACCTTGAGCTTGGGCACGATCCATCTCACGGATTTAAACCCATGAGACGTCTCATATTAATTTTCCGCTATTACTTTTATGAAATCTAATAATCCAAATATAAAAATGAACAACAAATTGCAAATAAAAATTACAAATATATGCTATTCACGTATAAATAATCTCAAGTGCTTGTTGGGCGATATAGTTGAAAGATTGCACTTTTGTCCTTTAGGAATGAGGTTATTGCAATTTCAGTTCTAATGAGGACTAAACTAGGCTAAACTGAGGAGTCGAGATGGCTGCCAGCATGAATAGCGATAAATTATGCAGTTATGGAGGCAGGGGCATAACCAGCACGCATGACTACTCCTAGCCAAAAACAATTCCTTTTAGCCAAAACATGTAATTTTTTTTACCTTAAAAAAAACAAGATAAAACCCCCGTAGCTACGCCCCTATATGGAGGGCTTCGCTATATTTCTATTAGGATCGATCCAAAAAGGGCAGAGCTCATCATGTAAAGGGTATTGAAAAATGACAAAATCTAAGGAACGACTTCAAACAAAAAAAAAAGGGAATTAGTCTAACTGATGATGCTAAAGTGCAATGGTTTTCCAAACCTAGGGAAATGCTCAATATCCTATTTAAGATCGGGACCTATTCAAAAAGCCCTAAAACCCAATAGGTGAGTCCGACATCACATATGACTGAGCTAATTTAAATGGAATTCGTGTTATAGAAACTCCTAGGGCCTGTTTGTTTATGTTTCCATGGTCCATTTCCAGTTTCTGGAGTTGGAAACAGAATTTTGAGAATTTATTAGTTTTCGTGTGGAAATTGGGATTGTGTTTGGATGAATAAATTGAAATGTGTTTTATGTAGGGTTGGAAATGAGATTGTGTTTGGTTTGAGTAGTTTTGAAATATTATTTTATGTATATAATAATTGAAAAGTTGGTAGTGGTGGGATCCACTTCAATATTTTAATTTGAATATATAATATTATATTTGTAAGATTATAGTTGGTGGGTCCCATTAGATAATTATAATTTAAAAATAGTAATATTTTAAGTAGATAAAGTTGATAATGGTGGGTCCCACATATATAATTGGGTTAAAATATGAAAATAGTGATTGATAAGTAATGATGAGTGATGTAGGGTAGTGTATAGGTTTGATAATAGAAATTATAGGTTTGAGATGTTGTTTTATGTGAAAAATAGAAAATGAAAATGATGATTTCCATTGGAAATTTTATGAACAAACATGATTCCACTTTTATGTATAGTTGGAAACTGGAAAGATACCATTAGAAACATAAACAAACAAGGCCCTAGATTTATCAGAATCCGGATATGAAGAAACCCTAACTCAAGTATCTACAAATATCACACTCAAGGTACGTTTTAAATTTGATAATCTTTTATACTCATCACTGATATTACTAGCAAGGTTGCAGAACCATCAAGTTCAATTTTGATACTTATGGTTCCAAATTAAAATATATAAGCAATTTTAGTCCCATAAAAAAGTTTTCTTGTAATTTTTTAGTTCAAATCTATCGAGTATTTAATAGAAAAAATGTGTCGATGTTTGTTTTTTAGAGGCGAGATCACCCAAGTTAGAATTTACGAATTAGTCTAAGACTTCTTCTCCTAAGTGGGAAGTCTTCTTCTCCTTGAGTGAAATCTTCTCTTTGGGAACTTGTTTAGACATACGCAAATGTTAGGGGGGTCTTCTTCTCATTGAGCTAGAAATCTTATACTGGGAACATATCTGGACAAACGCAAATGTTAGGGGAGTCCCTTGGGGTTGCCTAGGGAGGCCCCTCCGACGCTCAAGTTAGCACGGTGAACGAGAGATAATATACGACAAGTAACTGAATACTGAATTTTAGTGAAGTGAGATTATGAGAGGTTCACTTACAAATGAAGAGGGACCTTTATATACATGGGTAGTGGGCCTTATGGGCCGTATAGGAGAAATTAGCTTCTGGGCTAGTCTCGGACCCTTTGGGTCAGGCTATTCCACCTAGGGATGGCCACGGTTCTAGAAACCGCCGGTTCTAGTTCCAAAACTACTGGTGCTGGTTTCTCATTTTGGAGGAACCAAAATTGGAACCGTTGCTTCATGGTTCCAGTTCCAAACCGGAATCGATGGTTTTAGTTCCAGTTTGGAACCCAGTTCCTCAACGGTTCCACTTCCGGTTTTAACTGAAACCATTTGTTTATCTTTTGGTAATTTTTGTTTTTTTAAAAATAGTTTATCAATTCTGATTATAAAAAAAGGGAAAAGAAAGAAAAAGACTTGGACTTAATATTCAATTAAGTTTTGTACTTAATATTAATAATGATATTAAACTGTCTATGTATACTATTAGAATATAAAGGAATCAAGTTCACTTAGAACATTTGGTTAAAACGTGTCTCATGTGGTTACGAATATAAAACATCATAATAAATATTTAACATTTCTTATAGCATATTTTTACCAAATAAAAATAAAAAAAAAATAGTTTTAACCTTGAAACTGCCGGTTCCACAGATAGTTCTAACCGACGGTTAAAACTCCCGGTTCCATGATTTTGGAGACCAAGGAACCGTAACCGGTCTACATGGTTTGGAACCCGGTTCTGATTTGGAACCCAATTTCAGTTCAATTTGGCCACCCTTAATTTCATCTGTAGCTCATGGATTATTGGGCAATTAATAATATTATTTCTATATATAAATTGAATTATTTATTAAATATTAAAGGACATTTTTGCCCCCAACATAAGGCCCCAGCTCAAGTGCGTTGTGGAAGAATGAAGCAGTGCGAGAGCTAAACTGATACAGTGTTTGGCTTATCTCGAGATTCCTTAAAATTTACGAGGACCCCCCATAAGGGAGCCCTCCCCAACTTTGACTTTGAATTCCCTTGCTTGGTAGCACACTTAGTGAAATTTTCTTGAGAATTGAGAAGCGTGTCCATGGAGAGTTGTAGAGAAGAGTAGAGTGCATCGAGTAGCGAAGAAATTGATGTGAGCCGGGAGATGGGGAGGGCTCCCCCTAGGCGCCCTAGCATGCCTTCTAGAGTGGGGGACGGCCCAAGCCCCTCGGTCCGTCATTCCTTGCGTATTTTTTTGTCTTCTCCTGAGTTTTCTCATATTTCGGGGCAAATTTCGTATTTCAGCCTTTCTTTACTTTCACTCCGGGCTGGGGCGTCACCGGCCATTCAGTTTCCAATTCTGTTATTCCATTTCCACTTTTGTCCATGGGCTTCTATATTCCCCCTATAGATCTGGAGTTATGTATTGTTGGCGAGGGAGTCGTAGGCCCAGATGCCGGCGATGAGGGTGAGATCGGCGGTGCTGATGCTGCTGGGGAGGATGGAGACCCCAACATTCAATTAATCTGATAGTTATTCCAGTCTGGACGACCTCTGTTTTCAACCCATCTGCTCAGGGCTTACTTTCTGCACTTGGATGTTCTTCTTGTTATTTCCTTTGAGATGTTTCATTTCCCCCAAGGGGCCGGATGATGTTCCACCCCTTTGGTAGTATGCTTACATTTGTGCTTTTCCTTATGCGTATTTGCCTCTCTGTGATTTTTTGTCCGTGGGGACTTGTTCGCATTTTGTGTGGAGATGGATCATTCCCTTTGGGATGAAGTCTTAGTTCTTCCAGAATGGCCGAAGATGTTTGTACAGAGATTAGGGGGTTCCCTTCCGCAGCCCAGAGGGGATGCCCTTCAAGAGTTCAGGGAGCGCCCTCCGGGAACCCAAAGGTGGCGCCCTTTAGGAGCTCTTCCCGGAGCTCTTGCATCTTTCATTACTTCGACTGTGTAGTAATTTCTTCTGTGATGTGTTAGTATTTTTGCCTTCTTTTTGTTATACATTCATGTGGTGTATGTTGGTGAGGAAGAGAATTTTATGAGGACTCCCCATGTGGGAGCCCCTCCCCTCGGGGAGCGTCAAAGGAGGTTTGTTTACGAGGACCCCCGTGAGAGAGATCCTCCCCTCCGAGAGCACCAGAGGAAGTTTATTTATAAGGACCCCCGCGAGGAGTCCCTCCCTTCCGAGAGTGCTGGAGGAGGTTTATTTACGAGGACTCTTGTGAGGGAGCCCCTCCCCTCTAGGAGCGTCGGATGTGGTTTGCTAAATAGAGTGCCCGAATGGTCATTGACCGCGGTCGTATTTGGAAATTAAGAGAACTGTTGGAGGGCAGGGAGAATTGGTATTTTCGGGAGCTACCGAGGTTCGCGGCTCCTAAGATGGTTCGGTGCTCTCACTGTCTGATCGGGGAAGCTTGATCATCTTTATCGTGGTGGCATAACATTCTTGAGCTATCTCGATATCTCCAATAGTTTTGCCTACTCCAAACTCTATGGGGAACTTCAGCTTGAGATGAACCATGGAGAGGATGGCCGGAATTAGTTCAGGTTGGGCCTTCCCAACATCATGTAGTAATGAGAGAGAGCATCCACGATGAGGAAACGGACCATCTTCATGATAGGGTGTGGGGCGTTCATCCTAATGTGTGTGGTAAGTTGATCTCGCCGCTGGACTTAATCACTATTTTTACTAGAGAGCTTGCATTTCTCTTCAGGGCCTTTAGAAGTTATGTTGATGACTCCAATCATATGAATATTCTTTCTTTGGTGCGCAACTTGTGGCACCGCATAGCTTTAGTGGAGCTTGTTAATGATTGATTTAGATGAGCTTCCTCCTCGAAATTTTACATTCTTCAGTGTCATTATGCGGCTTCTATGGGGTGGCCCAAGTTGGGCGTCCAATTTCGGGTGGGGCGCTGCTTTGTACGGGCTTTTGCGAGCGGCTCCCAACTACTGTATTTGTTAAGAACTCAATCTTTAGCTGAATCGTGGGTGCGACAAAACTTGGTTTTCCTGAGTCTTGTGTTCCAAGTTGGGAAAATTTATGTTTAGATTTTGATGATACCATGTAAAACTTATATTAGGAAGTTGGCACCCCATTTTCTATGTAATTCAACTTGTAATAGATAGGGTTGTATAAGTTGAGTTGAAGTCAGCTAAGTTGAAGATTACAAGAGTCGACTGAAGATCAAAGAGAAGACCCAGATCTGTGTCAGTTGTGTGAAGTGAAGTGAAGATTTAGTCGAGTGATAGAAAAGTTGTCTCGGTCACCGAGCGGCAAGCCTAAGTCATTCCAAAAATGATGTACCGAAAACTGCGCAGAGATTAAGGAAAGGTCGCAGAGCATTTAATTCATGGTACAATCCACATCAATGCTGCAAGACAAGACAAGCCAACAACCTACGAGTGTGATTTGAAATTTGTGTCTATCTCTTCAACAGACATAATTTCAAATCTACACTATAAAAGGCTGAGGAAGCAGGTGAGAGAAGGTGACAAATTTCATAAGACTATCAAGCATACAAGCAAGCAATAACCTACAAACTCTCTCAAGATTTTCAAAGAAATCCTCTACTTTAATTTGAAGGAATTCAATCCAATGATTCAGTAAAGGAAATATTACTTCATCAGTTGAAAGGAAACCTGTTTAAAGAGCAAGGGGTCTACTCTCCAAGGTTGAAGGAGAAGTAGTAAGGTTCCAGATCGAACCAGAAGCTTTAGACTCATTGGAGGGCGGTGTGAACAATTCCAAGAGTTTGAAGAAGCTGAAGTAGGAAGACAATTGTTTTGTGGAGAAGCTGAGTCCTAAGAGCAGTTGGCTGTGTGATCGAAGCTAACTTGGACTGTTGACCGCTTTGTAACCAAGATCTTGTTACTTAGTGGATTCCTCCAGGAGTTGGAGAATAATGGATTAGAGGAATTACCCCATCCTCGAACCATTATAAAAATTGTTTGTGTCTTACTTACTTTACAGCACATCTAATTCTTGCATTTATTTCATATCTGCTGCTATGTTAAATTTCTAAACTCTGTTGATAATAACTATTGCTAAAATAAGTGTTGTAAAACGTGTTTAAAAATTATAAGGGTGATAAGTCTTCCGCTGACAAAACCAAATCAGCTGTATTTCTAAGTGTTAGCTGAAAGAAGCTAAGTTATACTATCAACAGCTCAGTCGAGTCTGTTGAGTGGGTAACTTTGTTGTGTAAGCCAACCTAGTTGTCCCTCAAGGACTAAGCTGATTTGAGTTAACTATGAAAATACTTTTAAAAGGACTAAATCGAAAAAGTTGGTAAGATTTATTCAACCCCCCTTCTAAACCTTACACATCACCCCTTGGGACCTACAAGTGCTATCAGAGTGGTTGATTCATTAAGCCTTCCACATTGGTTACTGAACTAGATCTCATTCTTTTTCAAAAGAATCAACACTTCAGTTTTTAAAGCTTTTATTTCAAAAGCAAAGTTATTATCAGGGAAGCAAATCTAACTCGCATTCCAATGTTTACTGTGGAAGAGTTTGATGACTGGAAAATTCGTATGCAGGCTCATATGTCAATCCTGCATGATGAAATGTGGTTAGTGATTGAGGATGGACCACTTCAAATTCTAAAAGTCAACACTGGCTTTGTGTGAGAAGAAGGCGACTCGGTGAAGGAGAGGATCTTTGCACCAGCAGAGCCCAGACATGCAATGGTTGACAAACCCCATTGTGAATGGACCAACAATGATCGAAAGAGATACAACCTTGACAATGTTGCAAGGATATTCTTTATAAAACTCCGAATAAGGCTATGTTTAATAAAGTCAAATCTTTAAAAAAAAACCAAAGAAATTTGGCAAAAACTCACTTTGATTTGTGAAGGTCCGATCAAATCAAAGAAAATAAATTAATTGTTGCAATCCAAAATTTTCAGAATTTTAAAATATTTGCGGTGAAAGTCTGGATGTTTGGATGCCGATTCATAGAGATCACCAATGAGCTTTACTCTAGGGAAAAAATATCTGTGAGAAGCAAATGTGTATGAAGATCCTAAGGTGTCTCCCGGTGAGTGGGAAATGAAGGTCATGGCCCGAGACATTCCATGGATCTCACCAAAACATCAAACCACAAATTGTTCTCGACCTTAAAGCATATGAGTTTGAGCCGAGAAAAAAGAACAAGAGGAGACAATTGTACCCAAGATAGCCGCACTCATGGTGGTGAAGCTAAGAGAGCCGATTCCAATGAGACAATAGACTAAGATGAGATTGCCCCGATGGTAAAAGGTTCAACAAGTTCTTCAATAAGAACTATGAAAGGAACAAGGGTGAATCTTCAAGAAGACACTCAGCACCCTCCAAAGCAAAGGAGGACGGACCACCCAAGTGAGCTGAACATCAAAGAACTGAGTATCAAAGTGCTGATAATCAGAGAACTGATAGAGCTGACTTGCAAAGAGCTGAGAACCTGTGTTGGAATTGCAGACAACCAGGACATTTTTGTTAGGAAATTTATTTTGTAGATTTTGATGATACCATATAAAACTTAAACTAGAAAGTTGCACCCCATTTTCCTTGTAATTTGTATTATAAAAGATAGAAATTTGAGAGAGCCGACTTGCTTGTAATTTGTATTGTAATAGATAGATCGAGAGAGCGACTCAAGTCGCCTATGCCAAGAAATACAAAAAGTCAACTGAAGACTAAATTGAAGACTCTGTTGTACATCAGCTGAGTATGGCCAAGAAGAAAGCCAAGAACTCGACCGAAGGAGTATCAGCTATGGAGCAATGAGTGAGAAGAGTCAGTCAAGTCAACTCAAGGAAGCCAAGTCTCAAGTTGAAGTGAAGGTTAAGTCATCCAAAGTCTGAAGCTGACTCAAGTCACCTGGGGATTAAAAGACAAAGAATCAAGTCAAGACAATCGAGTTAGATCCGTTGATGAAAGTCAAGAATGTTACTGTGAGAATAGTAACATTCCGAGTTGTCAGAAGTAAAGTGTTAGTCCGAGTTATGTGCAAAAGGAATAAACCAATGGGAAACACTGCACCATGTGTCAGACTAGCTGCAATGCTGCAAGACATTTAATACGAGGATATGTCAACATCAAGGACTGCAGACAAGACAAGCCAACGAACACAAGTGACTTTTGAAATTAGCCTATCTCTTCAACGGGCAATATTTCAAAAGTGCACTATAAAAGGCTGAGGAATTTACTGAGAAAAGGTTACCTAAACCACGAACAAGCAAGCAATATTCAAGCATTTTAACTGCAATATTCTCAAATATATTCAAGCAAATCCTCAAGCCTGAAACTCGAAGGAAATCGATCCAACACAAGCTGTGAAGGAAAGACAACTTCAAATCTGTTGGAGAGGAAACTTTTGAAGAATCAGAAGAGGTCTACTTTCCAAGGAAGATTGTAGGAAGGTTCAAGGTCGAACCAGTATCAAGTTATTGGAGGGCTTCGTGATCAAATCCAGGAGCTTGAGAAGTGAGTTGAAGTAGCAAGGCAGCTGCCCTGTGAAGAAGCTGAGTCGCAAGAGAAGCCAGCTGTGTGACCAATGCTATCTCTAGACTGTTCACCACGTTGTAAACTGGTCTGTTACACAGTGGATTCCTCCAGGAGTTGGAGAAGAGAGGACTAGAATAATTACCCCATCTGCGAACCTCTATAAAAACTACTAGTGTCATTTATTTTTCAGCACATTTACATTTCTGCATACTTACATCATATCTGCTGATAAAACTCACATTTTCTATCCGACTAATTAATAACCAAGTGCTAAAAATCAAGTATTAAAACAAACTTAAAACAAATCAAGGGTGTTAAGTCTTCCGCTGATAAAACCAATACAGTCAAGTTAAAGTTCAGGTTAAATAGCCGAGTTATTCTATCAACAGCTCTATCGAGTCTGTTGAGTGGCTAACTTAGCTGAATAACCAATTTAGTTGTCCCTCAAGGACACATTTGTTTGAGTTAACTCTGTTATATTTTTAAAAGGACTAAAATCGAAAAGTTGGTAAGGTTTATTCAACCCACCCCCTTCTAAACCTTACTCACACCCCTTGGGACCTACAAGTGGTCAGAGCGGTTTGTTCATTGAGCCTTCCGCTCTGGTTACTGAACTAGATCTCTATATTTTCAAAAAGGTTTTAAACACTTGCATTTTCAAAATCTTTCATTTTAAGCAAAGTTATTATCATGGAAGCAAATCTGACACGCATTCCTATGTTCACTGTTGAAGAATTTGATGATTGGAAAATTCGTATGCAGGCTCATCTATCTGCATTACATCATGAATGTGGCTTGTGATAGAGGATGGCCCACTACAAATACTGAAAGTGAACATGGCTGTAAGAAGAGCAGCTGCAGCTGAAGGAGAAGAAATTGCTGCTGAAGCAAGACCAGCTATGGTTGAAAAACCATGGACTGAGTGGCCAAATGAAGATAGGAAGAGATACAACTTGGACAATGTGGCCAAGGACATACCCTACAAGACATTGGACAAATCAATGTTCAATAAAGTCAAATCTTGCAAATCTGCAAAAGAAATCTGGAATAAACTGACTTTAATTTGTGAAAGATTAGAACAAATTAAAAAAAAAATTGTCTGTTGCTGTTCAAAAAATTGAAAATTTCAAAATGCTTACAGGTGAAACCATGGATCAGTTGGATGCCAGATTCACTGAAATCACAAATGAGCTTTCAACTCTTGGGAAAGAATATACACAAAAGAAAATGTGTATGAAAATCTTAAGGAGCCTCCCAGCTGAATGGGAAATGAAGACTATAGCCTTGAGACATTCAATGGACCTCTCAAGAACATCTAAACATGAGCTATTCTCAGATCTCAAAGCCTATGAGTTTGAGCTGAGAAGAAAAGAGCAAAAGAAGACAGATGTACCCAAGACAGCTGCACTGATAGCCAAGGATGGAAAGAAAGCTGAACCCAAGAAAGCCATAGACTAGGAGGAAATTGCCCTGATTGTTAAAAGATTCAACAAGTTCTTCAATAAGAACTATAAAAGAAATAAGGGTGAAACCTCCAGGAGACATTCAGCTCCCTCTAAGTCAATGGAAGATAGGCCACCCAAGAGAGCTGAGCATCAAAGGCTTGAATATCAGAGAGTTGATAACCCAAGAACAGAAAGAGCTGATCAAAGAGCTGAGAACCTGTGTTGGAACCGAGAAAACCAGGATATTTTGCGATCGATTGTTCTATACATACAATACCAACAAATATAGGAATGAAAAGAAAGAAAGGTCTTGAGAGAGAGAGAAGACAGAAAAGAAAGCCATGTTGGCTGCTGACACTGCTGAGACAGCCAAGTCTAAAGAAGCAGGACTCAGAGAGTAGTGAAGCTAACTACTCAACTGACTCTAAGGAAGAGGCTATGATTTGCCTTATGGCTAAAGAACAAGATCAACCAGATCAAGAAGATGAGGTACACTCTAACTCATCTCATACAGATTCAAGTGATAGTGATTGTGATACACACACTTCATCACCCACTGATCTTTATGATTCATTAGGCAAAATGATGAAAGATTTTGAGCACATAAAATCCTCACACACTATTCTAAATGAGGAAAACAACCAGCTTAAAAGCCAAAATTCACAGCTGACTAAAAGCTGAGTACTCTAAGTCACATAGCTGATGAGAACACTAAGCTGAAGGCTGAGAATGCCAAGATCATAGTAGAGTTAGCTGCTATAGAAAAGAGGGAAAAAGATCTCAAAAATGTGATTACCTCATTTACAAAGGCATCCAAATCATTGGATGATCTTATCATGAGTTAAAAAGAATGTGGAGATAAGATAGGAATAGGATTTAATTCCTTTGTGTACAGTCAAACTCCAAGAGTGATTTTGGAAAAAGGATCTTCAAGCAATGAAGCATCCTAAAATCCGAAACACCAAATGTTTCACCCACATTCACTCCTAAGCACAATCACAAACAAACTGGCCTTGGATATAAATGGAAAGGAAAACGACCAGTTGAGTATGCTGAGAGGACAGCTTAGAAGAAATCCAGCCGAGTTCCTCAGGAAACTCCAAACAGAAGATACTCTGTGAAAAGCAAACAGAGCTACCAAAAACCCCAGAAGTTTCATCAGATACAAGCCTAGATGGCAAAGACCAAAAACTCAACAAAGGTCATTCCAAAGGCAAAAGAGCTATTATCAGCACACATATGTACCCAAGCACTACACTCAGAATTATCACAATTATCCCAAGAAAGCAATTGCTAAAACACACACACACATGCATACAGACAAAAGAGACAGTTGTATGAACCTAAAACCCCCAAGCAATTTGCTAATGTGCACTTTGATTATGGCACTGATAGATGGAAACCTCTTAGAGTCAAGTCCTTTGGCTATAGGTTGGTTGGATCATCTTATAGCACTAACCTTCAGGACTCAGGCAAGTATGGGTACCTAAAAACTGATTTCCTTGATTGCAGGTTTAAGGAACAGCTGAGTGCCAAGGAACCTGGTACATGGATTGTGGTTGTTCCAGACATATGACAGGAAATAAGAAAAATCTGTCAAGATTCAACGAGATTAAATGTGCAAAAGTCATATTTGGAGGAAATGAAGCTCCAGGGGAAATGAAAGGCACAGGATCTATCAAGAAGAATGGATTGGAAATCACAGATTTTGCTTATGTCGAAGGCCTCAACTTCAACCTGTTAAGCATCAGCCAACTCTGTGACAAGGGCTACAGTGTTGGATTCAATATAGGTGTGTGCCACATCAAAGATGCTGAATCAAATGAAATAGTGTTGCAATGATCAAGACAGAAGAACATGTATGTGGTAGATTGGTCCACTGCTACACCAAGCACTTGTCTGCTAGCAAAGAGCACAACCGAATCAAGTTGGCTGTGGCACAAGAAGCTGAGTCATCTGAACTTCAAGACAATCAACAAGCTTGCAAGGAGTCATCTTGTAGAAGGATTGCCAGACTCATTGTACAAGAAGGAAAGTGTATGTGATGCATGCGAGATGGGAAAACAAATAAAATCCTCATTCAAGGACAAGCCAAGTCCTTCTTCAACAAGGATATTCCATCTGTTGCATATGGATCTATTTGGTCCAGTTGAACCATCATGTATAAGTGGAAAGAAATACACTTTGGTTGTGGTACATGATTATTCAAGATATATATGGACAATCTTCATGTGCAAAAAGAAGGAAACTTTGCAGAAGTTACCTCAGCTGATGAAAAGAGTTCAAAATTAATGAAAAGAACCAAACCATTATAAAGATAAGGTCTAACAGAGAAACTGTTTTTGCCAATGGGATAATAACTCAGTATTGTGTTGAAAATGGAATTGCTCATGAGTTATCAGCTACAAGAACTCCACAGCAGAATGGAGTAGCTGAAAGAAGGAACATAACTCTCAAGGAAGCTGCAAGGACCATGTTAGTGAAGTTGGATTGCCTAAGAGATTTTAGGTCAAGCCATTAACACATCATGCTATACTCAAAATAGATGCATGATCAACAGGCAATTAACCAAGACTCCCTATGAGATTTGGACAGGGAGAAATCCAAATGTTGGATATTTCAGGATATTTGGATGTAAATGTTTCATCCATAACAATGGCAAAGATAATTTGAAGACTTTTGATGCTAAAACTGATGAAGGTATCTTTTTGGGATACTCAGCTAAGAGTAAAGCCTATAGAGTGCTGAACAATAGGACTATGGTCATAGCAGAGTCTATCTATGTGGTTTTTGATGAACCTAATGTAAATGGAGAAGACATTGAAGAGTTAGCTGATAAGCTGAATCAGCCAACTATATAGAAGAGTCCTTATGTTGAAGCTGAATTGAGAGCAAGCAACCTTGGATTAAGATGAGATAATTTGAATCTCAAAGCAATTTGGAAAGTCTACTTTGAATGAAGATGAAAGAGTTGTTCAAGATAACTTAGTTGCGAGATGGATGAATCCAGCAGACTTACTCCAACCTGATGTGAGATGGCTGAGAGACCACCCACCAGAGTTAGTTATTGGAGATATTAGAGATGGCATAAGAACCAGATCCAGAGCACAACATGAAGCAATGTTCACTTGTTTTATTTCCCAAATAGAGCCTAAGGATGTGTCTCAAGCATTGGATGACACACATTGGATTCAATCCATACAAGAAGAGCTGAATCAGTTTGAAAGAAACAAAGTATGGGAATTGGTGCAGAGGCCATATCATCAAAATGTTATTGCACAAAATGGGTTTTCAGAAACAATATGAATGAGGAAGGATCTATTATAAGAAACAAAGCAAAATTGGTAGCCAAAGGGTATTGTCAAGAAGAGGGTATAGATTTTGATGAAACCTTTGCTCCTGTTGCAAGATTGGAAGCAATAAGGATGTTTCTTGCCTATCTTCGAACATAAGAACTTCTTTGTGTATCAAATGGATGTAAAGAGTGCTTTTCTAAATGGACTGTTAGAGGAAGAAGTCTATGATGAACAACCTCCAGGTTTTGAGCAGAAAACTATTGGAGATAAGGTATACAAGCTCAAGAAAGCTTTATATGGATTGAAACAAGCACCAAGAGCATGGTATGATACATTGTCTCAATTTCTAACTGACAATGGATTCACCAAAGGGAAAGTTGACAGAACACTCTTCAGAATTCAAGATGGAGAGAGTATATTGCTTGTTCAAATATATGTGGATGATATCATTTTTGGATCCACAAACAAAGAGCTGTGTGATAAGTTCTCAAACCTCATGCAAGGTAAATTTGTGATGAGTATGATGGGAGAGCTGACTTTCTTCCTAGGACTTCAAGTCAAGTAATTGAAGGATGGAACCTTCATTAATCAAACAAAGTACACCAGAGATTTAATGAAGAAATTTGGTATGGAAGATAAGTCTTCTGTGAAAATACCAATGAACACATCAGTCAAGATGGACATGGATGCAGATGGCAAGGCTGTAGATCAAACTAGATATAGAGCACTCATTGGATCATTGCTCTATCTAACAGCAAGCAGGCTAGACATCACCTTTGCAATAGGTGTATGTGCAAGATTTCAATCTGCACCAAAAGAGAGCCACATGACTGCAGCTAAGACAATCCTAAGATATTTGAAGGGATGCCAGGAAGTTGGCTTATGGTATCCAAAGGAAGGTGGATTCAAGCTTATTGGTTACTCAGACTCAGACTATGCTGGATATAGAGTTGACAGGAAGAGTATTTCAGGTACATGTCAAATGCTAGGAAATAGATTGGTTTCTTGGTTCAGTAAGAAACAAAATTCAATAGCCACATCCACAATCAAGCAACAGTACATAGGCTGGGGCATTGTTGTGCCCAAGTCTTATGGATGAGACAACAGCTGAGAGATTATGAGATTGAAGAAAAAGAGATTCCAATTATGTGTGATAACACTAGTGCTATTGCAATCACTCAAAATCCTGTGTTGCATTCAAGAACAAAGCACATTGATGTCAGATATCATTTCATAAGAGATCATATTGAAAAGAAAGACATCGCCTTGGAATACATCTCAACTGATAAGCAGTTAGCTGATAGATTCACAAAGCCTCTATGTGAATCAAGATTTGAAGAGCTCAAGAATGGGCTAGGGTTAATTGAGCTGAGTTGAAACTCAGAAGACTCAATCAGCAGAGAAAGAAGATGAGAAAATAAGAGCAGAGCAAGTTTCACACTTGACCCAAGTGAAAAACGTTTGATCTTATCGAGAAGTCAGCTATATCGAGTTAGCTGACAGTTAAGTCACTTCATGAGAAGAGGGAAGCAGAGTTAAGTCACGTTGGATATGAGATGAATCATTTATGAGTTAAGTGACAAAAACGCAGTCGTTTTAAATGACCATGAATGTTTTTAAGGATAACGTCAACGTAATAATGACGGTCACAGTAAAAGCTGCACAGTAAGCATATGATTGGATATAAATGTTGTTGCATTAAATGTGGTGAATTAAATGCGGTTTTGACGTCTTCATTTGAGCCGTTGATTTCGATCGAAATTTCAAAATCCGTAATATGTCCTTTCACGTCCCTTATATATGGAAGTTTGCATTTCTCTCACCTCATGCAAACTGTTTATCTTCAAGCAAAGCAAAGTTTTTCTCTCTGAAACCCTAAGTTCTCTCAAGCAAGTTTCTGGCTTTTCAATCGGTAAAAGTCTCTGAAAATGGCACCAAAGTTAGACTATGTTAAGCTCTCGAAGCAAATCCACTCAGGTGCTTTTGTGGATTTCGATGGAATGATAAAACATGGTGTTGATGAGACCCTTATTCTGAAAATAGCGGAGATGTTAGAAAAGTCAGGTCTCAAGGCTTTTCTGACCATGGAGTACTCGCATACCTATCTTGAGGAGGTAGCAATGTTTTATGTTAACGCAGAAGTGCAGGACGAAGGAATCAAGTCTTCTGTCCACAGCAAGGACATAAAAATCAGTGCAAATGACCTTGCTGAGCACTGCTTATTGCCGTCGGAAGTCATGAAGGAGATATTCAAAGCTAATGTCGACTTGGCTGCTGCATGGAAGGAAGTAGCCAAACCCGAGTGTGTTGCTAAAGTGGTTTACACAGCAGACAAGAAGTTGCTGAAGGACGACTATCACAAGCTGATGGATATCTTCTCGAAATGTGTCGACATGAAGTTTGGCAGCTTCAATCAGCTGTCCAAGACAAAGCTGATCGTCATGGCTGCGATCATGTAAGGAAAAAAAGTCAATTGGGTTGAGTTCGTCTACAGCAGACTCTGCCATAACGTGATGAACAAGACCTTTAAGGAGGATGGGTCTTTTGGATGCTCACTAGGATATGGTCTTGTGATTGGCCATTTGCTGGAAGTGAAGGGTGTTGCACTTCGCCATGGCAAACCCTTCCACGTGAACAAGAAAATGTTCAGGGCAAACCTCTCCGGTGCCCAGAAGAGAGCCCATGTAAAGAAGATGAACATAAGTGATGGGGAATCAGTTGACCCGAAGACACAACTGCTACCCCTCCCCTGAAGAAGAAAGCTGCCCCTGCAGCTCAGACGAAGAAAGTTGCCTCTGCAACTAAGAAAAAGAAAGCACCTGCTCCTGCAGCAGAGTCCCCTGCCCAAGCAGCCGAGGCTCCTGCCCCCACAGCAGAGACTGGGAAGGAACCCTTAATTCCTTCTACAGTCGTGAAGAAGAAGAGAAGCGCCAAGAAGTCGAAAGGAAAGCTCCTTCTAAGAAGAGCACTACAAGATGAATCACCGAATCAGGACCAAGAAGTCCTCTAGTTCATCCAAGAAAGAGAAGACCTGGTCGGGCATTCGAACTTGAGAAGACGGCTGAGTCTGCCACTCAGCTGGAGAAGGAAGACGAGACTGCTGGCAATCAAGAACAGCAGTCTCCAGAGGTCATTGATGAAACTGTTAGATCTGCTGATGGTGATCAGCATATATCAATCGAAGACCCAGCTGTGCGAAAGACAGTTGAGGAAGGTGAAGCAGCTGAGACAACTGAGCCGGTCATTGAAAAGGTTGTCCCCCGCCCACATCTGATGATGCTGCTTCTGAGGAAGATCAAGGCCTTCTACCTTCCATTCCAGAAATAGGAGGAGAGGGTGAAGATGATGATGACGGTGTAATCATGTACTCTCCACTGTACCCAGATATTCAACGACGTCTAAGAGAATGGAGAGCATGGAAGCTGGATCACTCAAGGGTGCAGTTCACTCACCCTAAGTATATAGAAGAAGAAGAAGAGTTGCTCCGATTCCTTGGAGTTGCAACTGTGAGGCAAGCTCTTAACAAAGACAACTGCATGGATATCCTCCGCATCATAAAGGCGGATGAAAAGGATAAAGCTGAAGAGCGAGCCCGAGCACTGGAAAAGTCTAAAATATTCGAATTCACAGGCTCTCCAGGTCATACTCACACTCATCTTGATGTACTTTCAGAAAGTGATGAGGATCCCACTGCTGCAGCCGAGAAGTCAGATATGCAGCAGCAGTCTGTGAGGGATTTAAGAGCCATCCATGAGCAGCAATTGTTGGAAGGGCCAGGAGAGTCGTCTCATACTCTTCTGCAAACTGATCCTCTGGGAGTGGCGCAGCACATTGCATCAGTTATTGCTGCCCACGTCCCCCTGTGCAATCCGAGGATGAATCAAGGGTAATGGCGATGAAGTTGGGAACTTGGGCACCAAACCGAGCCAACCCCGGAAGAAGGTGTTCTACCACCTGCCCTTGGTGGCCGAGCACTCAATGGAAAAAAGCGAGTCAGAGCCCCGGTGACCCCATCGATCGCTCACTCACCGGTAAGCCACCGGTGAGGAGAAAGCTCTCTCCACCACAACGGGGTTGGAGGTTGCTGTGGAAGACTCAACCATGAAGCAAGGAGGCGAAGTAGAAAAAGAACATGAACATCAGCAGAGTGACATTGACGAAGCTCAGACAGTTGAGTCTGTCCCAACTGAAGTGTCAGCTGCTTTGAAGGCACTGTTCTTACAGTCGAGGCACAGGATGGTGATGCCCTGGGGGATAACACTCTGGGCACAGAAAGTGCAATCCAAGGGGTTGAGACTCCTATGGATGCCATGGTCGAAGACCCTAAGACAACTGCGACTGTCGAAGGGAATGTAGAAGACCCTAAGACAGTTGAGACTGTCGAAGGGAACACTGAAGGCCTCGCAGCAGATTGAGTCTCATTTGGGGTATTGAAGGCCCAAGGGAGGTTGAGACTTCCCGGTGCGGTCAAGAAGCTCGAACATTTCCTCCTCCGGGGATGTAGAACAATAAATAAGCGCACTTCATGATTCCCAGGAAAACATAAACACATCCTTTTTGGGATCAGAAGATGAAGGTGAGTCTACTCCAATCAAAGAGGATGTTCAAAAATCTCGGAGCCGTGTCAGTGAAAAGACGGCTCCTATGAGATTCAACTTTGATGCTGAGCCAACTCCACAAGTCTCATCATCATTCGATGACACTGATGATATAGTAGAGGAACAAGTAATTCATTTAGAGAAATCTACTGAGACCGAGGAAGTTGTTAAGACAGTTGAGGCTCACTCAGCTGGGCAACACATTCCACAAGCCCCAGTTGGAACCGATTCATCTGCGCAGGCTCCCATAGCTACAGCAGAAACGACTCCACCAGCTCCGTCGCAGGCTCCCACAGTTGCGACAGATGCCGATGAAGCTCCCCTAGCTGAGGCAAACAAAGCTGAGTCATCGCAGGCACAAACCTCGCAGACCATCCCTTATGTGCGTGATGATGCCTTTCAAGAGATGTTTCCATTTACAAAAACCCTGCCTGAGTTGGAAGAAGAGACAGCTGTTGAATAAAGAAGGTTCACTGCAAGAGAAGATCCCATAATTCCTACCGACACTATTATACCAGCGGACTTTGACTTCGATGCAGAATGGCCCGCGACGGTTTCAAGTGAGACAGCTGAGATTCGTGAGGTCTTCAAGAAGATCTGTGAAGAGATTGAGAAGATCGAACGACACCAGGCCTCACTGGACCAAAAACTGGACAATAGGGATGCCACTCTCACAGCAGACTTGAGATGGATCGTGGTATGGATCAGGGAGTGGTCTCAACAGCAGACTGCCATGCGACTCGAGCAAGTTCGTTATTTCAAGGCACTATATGGAAGAATGCTTGTCTGGAGTGCTGACAACACCTTGATCAAGCAAAGGATGCAGGAATACATCGAAAGGTTACACGAGTCGCACAAAACTGAAATGGAGTTGTTGCAACAATTTCAAAAGAAAGAAAGTATAAATGCTATGAATGACAAATTCAACCTACTCATGGCTGAGATGAAGTTAGTGACAGCCGATTCCAAGGCAACTCGCTCAGAATTTCGAGCAGCATATGACGCAGCCGACTCCAAACAGAACTCAGCTATAAGGAGACTAGATTTCATGCTCGCATGCATGTTCCCTGGAGTCCCTCTCGCCTTTGATGATGCCAAAAAGGGGGAAGAGGAGCTCCTCAAGGGATCAAAAGAAGAAAACGGATCAAAAGAAGAACAGCTGAAGAAAAATGAAGCTGAGAAGAAGGGTAAAGCAGCTGAGGGGGAAAGTTTGAAGGATCTAACTTTGATGATAGCTGAAAACCCCAGCAAGGTCATGTTACTGCCTCCATCCGGAGCAAAATCCCTGTAACCCAACCTATTGAGCACTCTGTTGTGTTAATGGCAGAGAAAAGAAAGATTATTGAAGAAGGGTTTGAGGAGTTCTCTAAAAAGCAAGATGCTCGAGTTCAGGAAATGTTGAAACAATATGGTGGTATTCCAGCAGGAAAAGATCAAGATGTTATACCTGATAATGGATCTGAGCCTAGATCAGTCGAAGAATTCAAAATGCTCGAATCAGAAGGTTATTTCCAAGGAATGGCTCTAGCTCAAGCCTGGGATTTGTACTGGAAAAAAGGTCTGGCATTATGTCAAGAAGTTGAAAGACAATGATCTTCTTCCAATGACCATTCATTTGGAAAGCAAAAGACTCAGTGCAGATATATACACCCAGGAGGAGGAGGAGGAGTCGAGTCGTAGAGAGGTAGAGTGAGTCAGGCAGAGGAAGAAGTGGTGGCGGAAGAGGTTCCCTACCTCGACCAAAACCCAAGGATGTTGAATATGTAGATCCTGACAAGAAAGGCTTGATCTACTGGGATGGATATGACCTGTTAGGAAATTTATTGTTTAGATTTTGATGAATGCCATGTAAAACTTAGAATAGGAAGTTGGCACCCCAATTCTTGTTGTAAAATGCATTGTAAAAATTAGAGCGGCTGCCGAGTTAAGTCGCCTACGACCTAACATACAAGAAGACAATCAAGACTAGAGGAAGACTCATTGCGAGACAGTGAGTATGGCAAAGAAGAGTAGACGGGAACTCTATCAAGAAGAAGCGGTGAGATGCGGTGAGTGGAGTATCACCAAGTCAACTCAAGAAAAGCAAGTCTCAAGTTGAAGTGGAAGAGTCATCCATGATTTCGACTCTAAGTCACCGGGGAAAGCAAAGAAATGCGATAAGTCGAGATAATCAGAAAAGATCCGTTGTAAATCAAGAGAATTACTTAAACAAGTAATATCTCCATACCACCTTTCTCGAGTGCTCGGTCGAAGCGTGCAAATAGAATGAACCAATGGGAAGCACTACACCGTGTCGAACTCGAAAAGGTGAAAGAACAATTCATACGAGGAAATGGCAATTCCAAGGATCGCAACAAGACAAGCCAACGATCGCAAGTGACTTTCAAAAATAAGCCTATCTCCTCAACGGGCAAATTTTTGAAAGATCACTATAAAAGGCCGAGGAGTTTATTTGAGAATTAGAATGACACAATAGAAGAGAGACACAAGTGACACAAGAGATAGATCTCAACCAAAAACGTTCAAGCAATTATTAGAAAATCAAATACTCTCAATCCTCAAGCCTACACTACGAAGGACATCAATCCAACACTCACCCGTGAAGGAAAGATAACTTCAATCGTTGAAGAGGAAAAAATCGAAAATCAAGGGGTCTACATTCCACGAAGGATTGTAGGAAGGTTCAAGGTCGAACCAAGTCTTAAGCTTTTGGAGGGCTTCGTGATCAAATCCAAAGAGCTTGAGCAAGTGAGTCATTTTGTAGTAGCAAGGCAAATTGCCGCCTGAAGAAGAAGTTCGAGTCGCACGAGAAGCCGGTGAGTGATCAAAGCGTCTCGATCGAGTCCCAAAGGATCAAGTTTGTGTGATCAAGACTTGTATCCGGATATTACCACTTTGTATATCGATCATTACCTAGTCGATTCCTCCAGGAGTTGGAGAAGAGAGGAGTAGAAGAATTACCCCATCTTCGAACCTCAAAAATTTCATTGTGTCATTTATATTTCAAAGACTTTAATTCTGCATTTTTAATCGCTTATATCTCACGATAAATTTGCTATCCACTTGATAATTTACAAGTACAAAACCAAGCACTAAATTCTTGCTTAATCAAACTTAAGGGTGTTAAGTCTTCCTTCAATAAAAACAAAACCTGATTGAGTTAATAGCCAACAAGTGAGTTATTCCATGCTCGGTTGAGTGCATTGAGAGACTAACTCTACTAATTGACTAAATTGACCGTCCATCAAGGACACAGCTGTGTTATATTAACTCTGTATATTTAAAAGGACTAAATCGAAAATTTGGTAAGGTTTATTCAACCCCCCCCCTTCTAAACCTTACACTTACACCCCTTGGGACCTACATGACCAATTAGCCAACCTTAAAGTGGAAAGGAAGAATGCTGAGGCAGTAAGGCGACAAGAAGAGGAGAATGAAAGGCAAACTCGTCAATGGCTCAAGAGGAAGCAAAGGGATGATGCTTCCAAATGGGTCTATGAAAAAGAAAGAAAAGAAGGGGAAGAAGAAGAGAAGAAAAGAAAAAAAGAGTCGATGACGACGAGGAGCACAAGAGAGCTGAAGAAGAAAGATAAAAGAAGCAGCGAAGGTGTTGAAGTGTCGCTGCAAACCCCTTCATGTATTTTTATGTAAATACACTCATGTAAGTCTTCTGTAATATACATAGTGAACTTGTGTGTAATTTTTTTCACTTTGTATGAACTCTTGTATCTTAGCTTAGAGATGTATATTGCTCTGATAAAGAATGCTATGATACCAAGTGTAAACAGCTGTGTAAAGGACAAGAATGCTATGATCAATAAAATGATCTATTTCAAGCATACATTCTTTGTTACTGCATTGACTGTATGTATCTTTGATGTTTATGTTTTGTTGAATTTATTTAAGTTTTGGCATCATCAAAAAGGGGGAAAGTCAAGAAGAAAGTCAACTGAAGACTAAATTGAAGACTCCGTTGTATATCAGCTGAGTATGGCCAAGAAGAAAGTCAATAACTCGACTGAAGGAGTATCAGCTGTGGAACATCTATGAGAAGAGTCAGTCAAGTCAACTCAAGGAAGCCAAGTCTCAAGTTGAAGTGACAGTTAAGTCATCCAAAGTCTGGAGCTGACTCAAGTCACCTGGGGATTAAAAGACAGCAGTCAAGTCAAGACAACTGAGTTAGATCCGTTAATGAAAGTCAAGAATGTTACTCAGAATAGTAATATTCCAAAGTTGACAGAAGTAAAGTGTTAGTCCCAGTTATGTGCAAAAGGAATAAACCAATGGAAAACACTGCACCATGTGTCAGACTAGCTGGAATGCTGCAAGACATTTAATACGAGGATATGTCAACATCACGGACTGCAGACAAGACAAGCCAACGAACATAAGTGACTTTTGAAATTAGCCTATCTCTTCAACGGGCAAAATTTCAAAAGTGCACTATAAAAGACTGAGGAATTTACTAAGAAAAGGTTACCTGAACCACGAACAAGCAAACAATATTCAATCATTTTAACTGCAGTATTCTCAAGTATATTCAAGCAAATCCTGAAGCCTGAAACTCGAAGGAAATCGATCCAACACAAGCTGTGAAGGAAATACAACTTCAAATCTGTTGACAAGGAAAATTTTGAAGAATCAAAAGGGGAATACTTTCCAATGAGGATTGTAGGAAGGTTCAAGGTCGAACCAGTATCAAGTTATTGGATGGCTTCGTGATCAAATCCAAGAGCTTGAGAAGTGAGTCAAGTAGCAAGCAAAGCTACCCCTGTGAAGAAAAGTCGCAAGAGAAGCAAATTTGTGTGACCAAGGCTGTCTCTAGACTGTTCACCACATTGTAAACTGATCTGTTACATAGTGGATTCCTCCAGGAGTTAGAGAAGAAAGGACTAGAAGAATTACCCCATCTGCGAACCTCTATAAAAATTACTTGTGTCATTTATTTTTCAGCACATTTACATTTCTGCATACTTACATCATATCTGCTGATAAGACTCACATTTTCTATCCAACTGATTAATAACCAAGTGCTAAAAATCAAGTGTTAAAACACACTTAAAACAAATCAAGAGTGTTAAGTCTTCCGCTGATAAAACCAATACAACCAAGTTAAAGTTCAGGTTAAACAGCCGAGTTATTCTATCAACAGCTCTATCGAGTCTGTTGAGTGGCTAACTTAGCTGAATAACAAACTTAGTTGTCCCTCAAGGACACACTGTTATATTTTTAAAAGGACTAAAATCGAAAAGTTGGTAAGGTTTATTCAACCCTCCCCCCTTCTAAACATTACTCACATCCCTTGGCACCTACAATTTTGTTGTTGACTGTCCTTATCCACCAGTCAACAAATACATAAATGAAGAGGATAGAAAAGTCTTCAAGGAAAGAAGACAAGAAAAGAAGAAAGCCATGTTGGCTGCTGAGACTGCAGAAACAGCCAAGTGCAAGGAACCAGCAGAAACAAATAGTAGTGAAGTAGATTACTCAAGTGACACAGAGGAAGAGGCTTTGATATGCCTCATGGCCAAAGAACAAAACTCCAAAGATCAATATGATGAGGTACACTCTAACTCATCTCATTCTGATTCAAGTGATAGTGATAGTGATAGTGACACAAATATTTCATCACCCACAGATCTTTATGATTCTATTGCCAAAATGTTAAAAGATTTTGGGCACATAAAAACCTCTCACACACTATTAAATGAGGAAAATAGCCAGCTTAAATGTCAAAACTCACAGCTGACTAAAGAGCTGAGTACTCTGAGTCAAATAGCTGACGAGAACACCAAGCTGAAGGCTGAAATTGCCAAGATCCAAGCAGATTTAGCTACTATAGAAAAGAGGGAAAAAGATCTTAAAAATGTGATTGCTTCATTCATTAAGGCATCCAAATTATTGGATGAACTTATAATGACTCAAAAAGAGAGTGGTGACAAGACAGACATTGGATTTAATTCCTTTGTGCATGCCCAAGTCCCTAGAGTGGTTATGGGAAAAGAATCCTTAAGTAATGGGGGAATCCAAAAGTTCAAAGCACCATATGTTGCACCAACACCCACTCAAAAATACAATAAACAACCATACTGGCCTTGGATATAAGGGAAAAGGCAAGAAGCCAGTTGAGTATGCTGACAAGACAGCTGAAACTAAATTCAGAAAAGTCCATCAGAAGACTCCTAACAGAAAATACTCTGTAAAATCTAAACAGAGCTACCAGAAGCCCCAGAGATTTCAAAAATAAAAATCATATGATGGGAATGGTAGAAATTACCCAATCCAAGCTGATTGGAATAACCAAATAAGATATCAGCCAAGACCTATGGGATACAAGCCAAACTGGCAAAGACCTCAACCTCATCATAGGTCATTCCCAAGGCAAAAGAGCTATAATCAGCACACATATGCACCCTAGCACGAAACCCAACTAGCACATAAATATCACTATTACCCCAAAATGCAAATGCTCAAACACACACGCATGCATACAGATAAAAGAGACAGTTGTATAATCCTAAAGCCCCCAAGCAATTTGCTAATGTGCATTATGATTATGGAACTGATAGGTGGCAACCTCTTAGAGTCAGATCATCTGGCTATAGGATGGTTGTAACAACTTATAGCACTAACCCCTCAGGACCCAGGCAAGTATGGGTACCTAAAAACTAATTTTCTTGATTGCAGGTTCAGGGAACAGCTGAGTGCCAAGGAACCTGATACATGGATAGTGGTTGTTCCAGACACAAGACAAGAAATAAGAGAAATCTGTCAAAGTTCAAAGAAATTAAAGGTGCAAAAGTTATATTTGGAGAAAATGCAGCTCCAGGGGAAATCAAAAGCACAGGATCCATAAGGAAAAATGGATTGGAAATCACTGATGTTGCATATGTTGAAGGCCTCAACTTCAACCTGTTGAGCATCAAACAACTATGTGACAAAGGCTACAATGTGGGATTCAACATGGGTGTATGTCAAATCAAGAATGTTGAATCAAATGAAATTGTGCTGCAAGGATCAAGGCAAAAGAACATGTATGTAGTGGATTGGTCAACTGCTACACCAAGAACATGTCTACTAGCAAAGAGCACAGCCGAATCAAGTTGGATGTGGCATAAGAAACTGAGTCACCTGAATTTTAAGACAATCAACAAGTTTGCAAGGAGTCATCTTGTGGAAGGATTGCCTGACTCAGTATAAAAGAAGGAAATCATTTGTGATGCATGCCAGATGGGAAAGAAAATTAAATCATCTTTCAAGGATAAGCCAAGTCCTTCTTCAACCAGGATATTGCATCTATTGCATATGGATTTATTTGGTCATGTTGAACCAGCTAGTATCAGTGGAAATAAATACACCTTAGTGGTGGTGGATGATTATTCATGATATATATGGACAATCTTCATATGTAAAATAAAGGAAACCTTGCAGAGATTGCCTCAACTAATGAGAAGAGTTCAAAATGAGAAGAGTCAAACCATTATAAAGATAAGGTCTGACAGGGGAACTGAGTTTATCAATGGGATTATAACTCCGTATTATGTTAAAAATGATATTGCTCATGAGTTGTCAGCTGCAAGAACTCCACAGCAGAATGGAGTAGCTTAAAGAAGGAACATAACTCTCAAGGAAGCTGCAAGGACAATGTTAGCTGAAGTTGGATTGCCTAAAAGATTTGGGGCTTAAGCCATAAACACCGCTTGCTACACTCAGAATAGGTGTATGATAAACAGACAAATGTCCAAAACTCCCTATGAAATTGGGACATGGAGGAAGCCAAATGTTGGATATTTTCGAATCTTTAGATGTAAGTGCTTCATCCACAATAATGGTAATGACAACCTAAAAGTTTTTGATGCTAAAGCTGATGAAGGTATCTTTTGGGATACTCAGCTGAAAGTAAAGCTTATAGAGTGCTTAACAAAAGGACTATGGTCATAGAAGAGTCTATCCATGTGGTTTTTTATGAACCAAATGTTAATGAGAAGACATAGATGAGTTAGCTGAAAAGAAGAATCAGCCAACTATTCAGAAGAGTCCCTATGTTGAAGCAGATGTGAGAGCACTCAACCCTGATGAAGATGACATAGCTGAATCTCAGAGACAGCTGGAAGGTCTGCAGATGAATGATGATAAGTTGTTCAAGACAACTTAGCTGCGAGACGACTGAACCCAGCAGACTTACTCCAACCAGATGTGAGATGGCTGAGAGACCATCCACCTAAATTAATCATTGGAGATGTTAGAGATGGAGTAAGAACCAGATCCAGACCCAACATGAAGCTATGTTTACTTGTTTCATTTCCCAGATAAAGCCTAAGGATGTGTCACAAGCATTGGATGGCACGCATTGGATTCAGGCTATACAGGAAGAGTTGAATCAGTTTGAAAGAAACAAAGTTTGGGAATTACTTCAAAGGCCTACCTACCAAAATGTTATTAGTACTAAGTAGGTATTCATAAACAAGATGAATGAGGAAGGATCTGTTGTAAGAAACAAAGAAAGATGGTAGCCAAAGGGTATTGCCAAGAGGAAGGTATAGATTCTGATGAAACATTTGCTCGAATTGCTAGATTAGAAGCAATGGGAATGTTTCTTGCTTATGTTGCACACAAGAACTTCATTGTGTATCAAATTGATATGAAGAGTGCATTTTTAATGGTCTTTTTGAAGAAGAAGTCTATGTTGAGCAACCTCCAGGTTTTGAATAGACAACTATTGGTGATAAAGTCTATAAGCCCAAGAAAGCTTTGTATGGATTGAAACAAGCACCAAGAGCCTGGTATGACACATTGTCTCAGTTTCTCATTAACAATGGATTCACTAAAGGCAAGGTTGATAGAACACTCTTCATGATTCATGATGGGGATATTATATTGCTTGTTCAAATTTATGTGGACAACATCATATTTGGATCCAGAAATAAAGAGTTGTGTGACAAGTTTTCGAACCTCATGCAAGGGAAGTTTGAAATGAGTATGATGGAAGAGTTGACTTTCTTCCTAGGTCTTCAAGTCAAGCAAATGAAGGATGGAACCTTCATATATCAAACCATATATAGATTTGATAAGGAAATTTGGCATGGAAGAGAAGTCATATGTAAAGATTCCCATGAATACATCAATCAAGATGGATATGGATGCAGATGGGAAAGCTGTAGATAAAACCAGGTATAGAGCCCTTATTGGATCATTACTCAATTTGACAGTAAGTAGGCCAGACATCACCTTTGTTGTAGGTGTATCTGATAGATTTCAATCTGCACCAAAAAAAGAGAGTCATGGCTATGCGGCCCAAGAGATTCCTAAGGTATTTGAAGGATGCAGGAAGTTGGCTTATGGTATCCAAAGGATGGAGGATTCAAGTTAGTTGGCTACTCAGACTCAGAATATGTTGGATGTAGAGTAGACAGGAAAATTACATCTGGTACCTGTCAAATGCTTGGAAATAGATTAGTTTCTTGGTTTAGCAAGAAATAAAACTCAATAGCTACATCCACAGCTGAAGCAGAGTGCATAGCTGCAGGCAACTGTTGTGCCCAAGTGCTATGGATGAGACAACAGCTGAGAGATTATGATATAGAAGAAAAAGAGATTCCAATTATGTATGATAACACAAGTGCTATTGCAATTACCCAAAATCCTGTATTTCATTCAAGAACTAAGCACATTGAAGTCAGATATCACTTTATAAGAGATCATGTGGAAAAGAAAGACATCACTTTGGAATACATATCAACTGATAAGCAGTTAGCTGACATATTCACTAAGCCTCTATGTGAATCAAGGTTTGAAGAGCTTAAAATGAGCTAGGATTGATTGAGCTGAGTTAGGACACTCGGAAACTCAAGAGAGTCAAAGAAGAGAGAAATGAAATTCAGCAAAGTTTCATTTTCGGCTAAGTGAAAGCGATCAAGACGGCTAGTCATTGATCGCTCCCGGAGCTTTCAACTCTCCTCCATATGCAGTCATTAAAGACGATGCATACTGTTTAAGAGAAAAGGCGACAAAAAGCCAACCTGGTTAGCTGACAGCTGAGTGATCATCATGTGAAGAGAGAAACAGAGTTAAGTCACTTTTGGAAGATAGTTGAGTTATTTATGAGGTAAATGAAAAAACGCAGTCGTTTTCTGCGAGCCGGAATGTTTTTGGGCATTACGTCAGCGTAATTATGGTGTCAGAATAAAGCATATACACGTTTAGCCTATGATTGGATATAGTTGCATTTAATGCGGGGAAATTAATGTGATTTCAAGTTGTTAATCTCAACCGTTGATCGTGATCAACCTTTTTAAATTCTAAAAATCGTCCCCTCATATCCCTTATATACCCAAAAATCAAATTTCTCTCTCCACAATACACTTATCTCTCTCAAGCAAGGCAAAGTTTTTCGCTGCAACCAAGCAAAAACCCTAGTTCATCTGATGTTCAAAGTTCGAGTTTTCAAGTTCATTTTTGAAATGGCTCCAAGTTATGAATTTGTGAAGATGGCTAAGAAGATCCACTCCGGTTCCACGGTGGATTTTGATGGTTTGGTGAAGCAAGGGGCTGACAGAGCCCTTGCTAAGAAGATAGCTAACAAATTGGAGAAATCCGGGCCTCAAGGGATTTCTCACCATGGAGTTCTCTCACACGTACCTTGAAGAGGTCGCCATGTTCTACGTAAACGTTGAGGTTCACGATGGAGAAATAAGGTCTTCCATCCACAACAAAGATATTAAGATTACTACTGTGGATTTGGCTACTCATTGCCACTTTCCTTCAAGTGGGCTGAAGGAAACTGCTGAAAAAGATGTCAACCTGGCTGCGGCATGGAAGGAGATCGCCAAGCCGTAGTTTGCTAAAAGTCATTTATACGCCCAAGAAGTTGCTCATCAAGGATGACTATCATAAGTTGATGGATGTTGTGTCCAAGTGTGTGGACATGAAGTTTGGTAGCTTCAATCAGCTGTCTCGGATGAAGCTGACGGTCATGGCTGCTATCATGGAAGAAAAGAAGGTGAACTGGTGAGTTCATCTTCATCAGAATCTGCTAGAATGTAATGAACAAGGCAATTACTGATGATGGCTTATTGGTTAGCTCGTTGGGGTATGGCCTTGTGATTGGCCATTTGGTGGAGGTGAAGGGCATTCCACTCAGGAATGGGAAACCCTTCCATGTCAAAAAAAAAGATCTTCAAGGCGAACCTCTCTGCTGCACAGAGGTAAGCCCATGCAAGAAAGGCTGACACCAGCGAAGGTGAGTCAGCTGACCCTGTCCCTGAGGACACTGCTGCAACCGCCAAGGCTCCTTCTCCAAAGCCTATTCAGAAGAGAGCTGCTGCAGCAAAGCCTGCCCCTACCCCTGCAGCTGTTGAAGACCAAGCACACCTTACTATGACCAAGGCGAGAAGGATACTCTTCCACCTTCTCCGATCATGAAGAAAAAGCGCTCGACTATGCCCTAAGCCACCGCAACCAAGAAGATAAAGATGGTGGAGCCTACCATCGAAGAAGATGAAGAGGAAGAGATTCCTCTTGTAAAAATGAAAATAAGGCGATTGAGGAAGAAGTCCACCTTGGAGAAGCCAACTGAGTCTGGCACTCACATTGACAAAGAGCTAGCGATGTAAAGGAAGCGAGCCTAATCAAGCAAGCTGAAGGTGGTGAGGAAACCTCTCAATTCGAGAAGGCTGGCGATGAAGGTTTGCAGATCGAAGAAGAGACAGGTTGTTCGATAGACAAG
This sequence comes from Rehmannia glutinosa, assembly GCA_016081115.2. Lineage (NCBI taxonomy): Eukaryota > Viridiplantae > Streptophyta > Magnoliopsida > Lamiales > Orobanchaceae > Rehmannia > Rehmannia glutinosa. Next base: position 23,178,700 of record CM071930.1, read on the forward strand.
CTCGAGAAAAGAGAAGTTGACATAGCGACCCGGCCCGAGGAGTTAGATGTTAACTCCTCTCAAACCGATGCTAAAACCATTGAGGAGGAAAGGGCTCCCTAAGCCTATACGGGGAGGGCGATGACCTTATGATGTTGTCCCCCGCCTACCCCGACATCCGAGAGACTAAGGATCCGGAGGCATTGGAAGTTAAGCTATGCGATATCAATTCCAGAGTCCTGAATTCATTGAAGAGTAAGAAGAGCTTCTAAGCTTTCTGGGGAACGTCTCTGTTAGCTCTGCGCTCGACCCAGATTTTTATTCTGCAACCCTTTTTGACAAGAAGAAAGAAGAGAAAGCTAAGGAGAAGGCTAAGGCAAAGGCTGTTGAGGAATCTCTAAAACCTCACACCTGTTTTCTACAGAAATCCCAGAACATGCCTAACAAACAAGCTACTTGATGGCAATGACAGCGATGTTGAGAAAATTGACCCTGCTGATACAGTGGAGAAGGCTGATTTGAGGCAAGGTTTGAAGGAATCCAAAGAGCTACACGAGCAAAGCATGACAAAGGCCAAGGAGAATCTTCCTCCATAATGATTACTCCTAGCCCAAATATAATGGAGGTGGTAAGAACAATTGATGCTACCACATATCCCATGCACTCTGAGGACGAATATTCCAAGAAGATTTGCGATGAAGCTAAGGAAGGTGATGTAGAGGGCACCTTAGCCAAGCCACTCTACGAAGGAAGTGTTGAGACACCGCCCAACTCGGCGATAACTCAAAAAGAAACTGGCCAGTGTCTCGGTTACGAGTGACCCCACTACTCGAAACTCAGCTGGTGCGCCAGCTGAGGGGGAAACTCAAACCACCACAGCCGGGTCGGAGGAGGCTGTGGGAGACCAAACTAAAGAGACGTTTGGAGGTAAATGTGAGATAACTAAAGTATAGCAGACTTAGGTTAACGAAGCTCAGACGGTTTTGACTGTCTCAGCTGAAACTTCAGCTGCCATACAGGCCAATGAAGCTGCTGATGCAACCAAGGCAAAGGATGGTATTGAGGCCACGGGAGTTGAGACTCTTGTCCATGAAAGTACAATCCAAGGAGTTGAGACTCCAATGTATGCCACCTAAAACCCCAAAGCAGCTCCGTCTCCGAAGGGATTTACATTGAAGACCCTCTGCAGATTGAGGCGCAAAAGGGGATCTTGAAGGCCCATCGGTTGAGGCTGCGAGGTAATGAAGGCCTCGGAGGAGGTTAATACTTCCCTAGGTAAGAAGGTCGATGAACAAGTGCCGACCCCTCGGGGAAGAAATCATTGAAGAAGAGAAAATAAGTGCTCTTCATGATTCCCGAAAAAATGTTGACGTTGAGTTCTTGGGAACTGACGACGAAGCTGAGTCCAGTCCAATTGAAAAATTATCTGAGGACAAAGTTGTTAAGGAGGCACCGGCAAAATGGAGGCAAGCAAATGACAAAGTTGCTCTGGTCAACTTTACAATGGTTGATGGCCTACCTCCCATGGTGCCATCACCTTCCAATGACGATGATGAGTCAATCGAGGATCAGTCAACTCAAAAGGAAGCTATGCGATGTCGAAAAAGGTCATTAAGAAAAGCTTGAGGATCGATCGGCTCAGAAATTTTGAGACTAACACAGCTGCACAAGATGCCAATGACGCTGAGACAGTTGAGGTAGACAGAGCTGAGGAAATTTTGAAGGAAAAAGGAAAGGATCCGTAGGTAGACAGAGCTTATGCAGCCGACTTTCACAAAGCCTTCAAGGCCATTTATGCAGAAATTGAAAACATGGAACATGGGTTCGCAGCACTCAACCAACAGCTAGACAATAGAGATGCAAACATCATAGGAGACATCCAAGGAACTATTCTAAGGATAAGGGAATGGATTAGGCAGACTAAAGCACTGAGGCGTGAGCAGGTCACATACTTTAAATCCCTATTTACAAAAATGGTGATCTGAAGCTCAGACAATGCCAAGTTTCAGCAGCGTCAAAGGAATCACATGTTCAGGATGGATCAATCTCACAAGAGCGATATGGAGTTGCTCAAAGCTTAACATACGGCAGGACTTCAGAAAATGGAGGCCAACATGCATAAGGAGATCATGGTGCTCTAAACTGAGATGAAGCTGATGGCAGCCGAGACGAAGGATCTGTGATCCAAATTTCGAGCAATGTAATCCAAGAGTCATGACATAACCAACAACAAGATTGATCTACTCCTTGGTGGAGTGTTCCCTAAATTGGCTCTACCCCTTGGTGATGATGCCAAAAGGGGGGAAGATGAAAGTAAACACCAAAGGAGTTATAAGAATAGAAGTAAGGGGGAAGCAAGCAGCAAGAGGGAAGGCAGTGATGTGAAGAAGCTGCCCTTGAAGATTATGTTAGATAAATGTTTTTATCAAGATTTTGATGATTATGTTTAAATGAGTTTTTATACCAAAACAATGATAATAAATGTTGTCCAAATACTCCTAAATGATTTAAAATGTTTTTACTAATTTTTGGAGTATTTCTTAGTATTTATTTTTTGATAAAAATGGACAACACTTTTGATGGTTTTGTTTAAATTGGTTTTTACACCAAAACTATGTTTATAAATGTTGTCAAAATACTCCCAAGTGATTTAAAATGTTTTTACTAATTTTTTGGAGTATTTCTTGAAGTTTATTTTTGATAAAAATCGGACAACATTTAATATTGGGAGGTCGACCGGTGCCCATATCGTCGGCCGTGTACGAAGAGTTGAAAAATTGAAAGCAGAAGCGAAAGCGAAACAAATTTTTGTGAAAACAAAGGAGGGGGACGGTCAAGGGTGAGGTCGACCGGGCACCACCCTAGGGCGACGGTCGCACCCCATCCACCGGCCGACCCCTGACGAATTGCACTGGATCACACTAATGTTTTTCAAACGGTCGAAATCTTCAACAGGGCAACCGGTCGCCCTATGCTATTTTGTGACAGCAAAATTATGCTGTTTGAAATTTTTGACAGCAAGATTTACTTTTGATTTTTGTACAATATTTCTACATCTTGTGATCTTCTTTTTGTAGACAAAAGTGAAGATAGAGGAGCCTATGTTGGGAGCCTATGTTGGTGAAGACTTCCCTATAAATAGAGGATGAATTGAAGACACAAGATACAACACATACAATCAAAACACACAACAAGAAATCTGCAAATTGTTCAAGCTTTCATTTTTACATTCTTGTTGTAATAGCCTAAGTACTTTCACTTGCACATCTTTGAGGTCTAGGCTTTTTGATTCTTGATTACACTTGCACTCAATCTTTGTATTGGTTTCATAGAGTTGTAATCTTGAATTTTGTCCATCATTCAACACAAGACATCCTTGTGAGTATTCTTGTGGTAAGAATACACTTGGGTGATCTAGGTGATAGGTGTTTGAAGAGTGTGGTACTCTTCAAAGGTGGTGAAGGAAGATTGTGGTAATCTCCTTGAAGGTGTTGTAAGAGGATTGTGGTGATCCTCAAGGTGTTGTATTAATTGTGGTAATTAATAAAATCTTTTTTTCTTTTTGAAATCCATCCCGGAGATACTGGGGTGGTAGAGGATTAGGCCCTAGGTGGGTTGAACCTCTTTAAATCAACGAGTGTTGTTTAATTTCCGCATTTATATTCTTGTCATTTACTTGTTGATTCGAAAAAGAGGGTGATTTGCGAAAAATTGGCATAATCTATTCACCCCCCCTCTAGATTATCGTAGCCACTTGGACTAACAGATTATGCTTGCTAAGACCCCTCAACAAAGTGATGTGACAGACTCCATTCTCAGCCAACTACCTAAAGAACTGTCTATTGAAGAAAAAGCTGATATGGCGTACAAAAAGTCAAGACAAGCCATTGAAGCTGAATTTGAGAAGGTAGTTGAGAAACATTCTGAAAGAATTGAAGATTTAAAAGCAAGGTATGAAGGCCCCCCAGCTGGACTGTTAAAGGACTCCTCAGCTGTGAGACTCCCTCGCGAGATTACATTGCCTGATGCAGGATCTGAGCCAAGATCCCTAGAGGAGTTTCAAACTCTAACTGTAGAAGGATATTTCAAGAACATGAATCTACCCCAGGCATGGGATCTGTATTGGGAAGAAGGACTCGACTTATGTAAATCAGCTAATAGACAGAAGAGTTCGAGCAGTCAGCCGACTGGCAAAATGCCCGTACAGTACACTCCTAGAGGAGGAGCTGAGTCACAGCGAGGAAGCGGAAGGTTTGGTAGTGGTGGAAGAGGCAGAGGTACTCCATCACAGCCGAAACCAAGGGATGTTAGATATGTTGATCCGCACAAAATGGGAATAAACTACTAGGTTGGGTTTGATACTCTTGCAAATATAGAAGTTGAAAGGAAGAATGAAGAGGCTAGGAGAAGGAAAGAAGCTGAATATGAAAAGCTCAATCGTGAATGGGAAGAGAGGCAGAGAAGGAAGGACCCTGCTGCTAAATGAGCCTATGAAAAGAAGAAGAGGGAGGAAGGAGACAAAAAGAGAAAAATATAGGAGGAGAGCTGAGGATGAAGAGAGAACACGGAAGCAGCCGAGGCATTGAAGACGGTTGAACCCCTTCAGTGTATCTTACTTATCTGTAAATACACAATTGTAAGTATTTTGTAATAGAGATAATTACATTTAACCACCCCAACTTTACCCCTTTTTATACTTTACCCCCTAAACTTTCATTCGCGACACTTTGCACCCTGAACTATGAAAATTATTACACCTCGCCCCTTATGGACAATTTTGCCCCTAGATTTTATCCTTTTAAAACAATAGTTCCAGTTATCCCTTTAAACTCTATTTTGTGGCAGTCTACTACATAATAATAAATTTATCGCATTAATCATTAAACATGAAAATTTTTCTCCATAATCAATTTGTTTTTCGGATTTTTCGAGAAACGAGAATTCTTATTTTTTTTTTTGTCACTTGTTTTGTTCGTGGCATTGTTACACCTACTTAGATCCAGTCTCTATTCGGAGGTTTTAAATGGATCATGTCAGGTTTTCAGCCTATAAACTCAACAGGACATACTTTAGTCAGAATTCTTATTTCAAGAATAACTCCGTATACAAATTAGGTCTATTGTCTGAAAATGAAAATAGTCCATCACGACCATATCAGGCCCAACATGCTTCCGTAAAATTAATAAATCCCTTAAAATTCATACCTTCTTTGACCGAAACAGCACCGGGTTAAGTGGTTCGCAACGCCACCAGTCGGAAAATTACTGCCCCCAGATCGTTTGACAAACAGCTCCTCACTGTTCAACCTCACCCTCAGGGAAGATGATCTGCAAGTTATCCGACTCCTTCAGAAACCGCTCAGCACAGCCTTGGTTCGTTTCCTACTCCAAGGCGTAAAAGTAATTCTTCAAAGGGGATGAATTAATAGTACATTATGAACACATGTTGAAGCAGAAAGCCTCTTTTTATTAAGAACTTATAGAAATATTTATTACATTAGTAATCTCCTTTTGGGAGGAGAATACTGGTTTAGCCTCTCATAGCTGAGGCTTGCACTCGTAAATACATAAAACTTAAAACTAAAACACTCAAAATATTACAAATTTTTCACTCAGATTTTATTGTAAGAAAACTAAGGAAAATGTTCGATGTCCTCAGCTTCCTTCAAATCCTGCAATTTATAGAGGTAAGTCCGGACTTGAAATTCGGACTTCAAATCTTGTTGAGATGTAAGACGTCATCATTTTACGTCATACTCGAATTATTACTCGCCAATGTCTTCCTTCTCTTTCCGCGTGACTCAAACCCATTATGTGATGGTTGTCGGGGGAATCTTTAAAAAGTTGGTGCGTGGTCCCCGAGGAAAACGCGTCTTGTGAGTGGGCCCTTGTCCTTTCGGTGTATGGTCCCTGTCGGTCGGGTTTGGGTGAAACCTTTCCCAAACTCGGGTTCCTTCTGTTCGGGGCATGCTTGATGATCCGGTCGATCCAACGGCCAACATGCACATATTTAGAATTTAGGTAAGTTTCTTTGCTCGCTGGAATCTTGTTTTCCCAGAGAATTCTCCTTTTGGTTTCGAAGAGTTCCTCCGCAAATCCGTGGTTGATCCGGTCATCGAATTCAAAAGGAAAGATCCATTCGCCGAGTCGGAAGAACTTAAATGGATATTTGACTTTGTCCATTTGATTAGAGAAACCCAAAGACCCCATGCTCAAATGCGGTAGAAGCTTCGTCTTGTAAAAATGCTCCTACTAACACCGGTCCTTCTTAGGTGAAGCCGCTTTAATGTATTTTAAAGCATTTCCATTCGGTCTTCTTAGCTTGATGAAATGAAAAGCTTCATTAAAGCCTTTCTTTCTTTGGTTCGGGAGTTGCACCGATAAAATACAGTTCCAAAATATCCCTTACGCCAAGTGTGGATTATTGGCCCGGTCTCGAACGCTTCCCCCAATCCATTTCGGTAATTTTGAAATTTTCGAATCCTGGTGACACGGTATAGATTGAAGCTAAAGCTCCAAAAGTATACCATTCTGTACTTCATTTGGATGACTTCCTGGTTTCATCCAAACTCGGGATACTTTCCCGAGATATCAACCATTGTTTTCTCCGGGTTAATACCTTGTCTTGTAACTAGTTTCTCCCATTGCCGATATACCGCATAGGAGAAATCTTATTCTCGTCATTTGAACCTTAGATTTGCTTGTCGTGGCCAAGATTCAACTCTCCCTCTTTTACCCAGCAGGTGCCGGGTTGACTACTTGAATCCATAACCTCAGGGTTAGAGCCCCGTACTCTCTCGGCCCCTTTTTGCAGTGGGAGATGCGGCTGGAAGAGAGGCCCTTGCGGCGCTAAGAACAATTGTCCTTGAGCGAACGGGCATGCTCGTATTTATTTGACTAGAAACGGATTTGGTCACGACTGTTGAAGTCGTCCAACAACTTCGCATTGAGACATAACGTCCCAAAATCTCGTTCTAGACTCTCCAGGTTTTCCCCGAGATGTCTTACTCGTTTAAGGACCTCGTCGAACGCGCGTCCTTCCATCTCGTGTTAAGAAATCAGCAAGAATATTTTCATGAGATTTTATAATGACAATATCATAATCATAATATTGACATTCAAACTTGCCATCTAAGTAATCGAGCCTTTTCGGTTTTGATTCTATTTTGTTTTTTTTAAAAGCCTTGACACTTGAATTATCAATTTTTAAAGTAAACTTTTTAGCCAAGTAAAAATAGAGGCCATTTTTTTAAAAGCCTTTCATCGATGCGCAAAAGAATTCTTTTTCGTTGATATGCCATCTGTTTGCTTCACCGGGTGTGAATAAACGCGCAATATCTGCATGGCACTTCTTCATTTGGGGTGACCTTAGTAAGAAGCCGCCCTTCACCAATCATCAGTGGCATCCGTAAAGAACTGGGCGATTCATCCTCGTCTTGGGGAATCGCAAGTTTTGGAAGCTTTTACAAACTTCTTTAAGTTGCTTAATTCCTTCTTGATGTTCATCTTCCCATTTGAAATCTGCATCTTTTTTAAGTAATGGGCTAAACACCTTCCTCGTAGTATGCTAGATTGTTAATAAACATTCAAAGAAAATTAACAACTCCCTTAAAACTCAAGTCGCTTCTTGTCTTTTAGTGTATCCGGAAATCCGTATTTTTCCACAATATGATTCTCAGAATAATTCCAGATTCATCGATTTCAATTCCGAGGAATTCAACTGTCTTGTTGCGATTACGCCTTCTTTTCCGAAAGCACTAATCCTTCTTTGTGACAAACATCCAAAAACATTTCCAAATGTTTGAGATGCTCCTTCATGTTCTTTGAAAAGATTATCCATCTTTCTTTGATATATCCGGGGTGTGTTAGCCAATCCCATAGGCATCACGTTCCAAATATAGTGTCCCCTGTGGTGTAGAGAAAGTCGTAAACTTCTTACTTTCTTCCTCCATCTTAACGGTAGAATCCGGACTTGCAATCGAACTTTGAGAATATCTTGGCCCCTTTGATACGATTAACGGATGTTCTCGCTTTGGGATATAGTATCCGTCGAACTCCAAAATGTTATTAATCCCTTTGTAATTAATAACAAGTCTTGGCTTTCCTCTTTTGATTTCTCCATGGTTTCGACTAAGAATCCTCGGACTGCTTTGTATGGAGAAACTCCTGGTGAAATTAACTTAAGGTCAAGATGTTCCTTAAGTATCTTTTGCATATCCTCACGATCTTTCGGTTCATAAGGATTGGTTTGAATCTTACGAACTCGCATCGCTTCCAGGTTTAACCTTTAAGGAAGCTTTAAGCTCGTTCTTATCCCACCAAGCCAAAGGATCTTCATTGTAATTCCTTTGGATCTTCTTTCGATATCCTCGAGTGATATTTGTTCCTCTATGGTTACATCACTCTGTGGATTCTCCATTAGACTCATCCATAATTCTCGCAACGGCTTCGGAGTGACTCGTTCTTCTCCTTGTACTACGAATGAATACAAGTTATTATCCCATATCTTCGATCCTTCCGGATGGAACCAAATTGTCTATAGGATAATAAAGCTTCACCAAATTTTCTTCGATCCGCCATTTTTGGATTGCGAAGTTTGGCCTCATCACCACGCTTGTCGCGAAAATTAATGGGCATTTTTCTCAAAATGCTTCCCAGATCTCTGGACAATAATCTTATGATCACATAAGGTTGTGAAAATAAGTTTTCGTCTCGTTCTCTTGTGTGAACCGCTTGAATGTTTGTAGGAAATTTTTTCCCACCAAAAATATCTGCACTGTATCATGGAAATAGATTGGTGGCGTCTTTACTTTGTACCAGTCTTAATGTCCGCTCCTCCGATCATTATTTCTCGCTTGTTTAATTCCCCTGTTAAGGATAAGAATCCTTTTAGAGAAATCTCTTCCAAAGAATAGCGGTAAATCTTCTCCAATTTCTTTAGGAAAAACTCGGGCAGCTTCTACGAGCGGGGGCTTGAGTTCTTTTCGCGTGAAGCGAACTTCTTCAGCAAAGTGAGTCCCCAAAAAGAGGGGTGGCACCTCCTTGGTTGTGGCAGAGGCGGCCCTCCCGGGAGGAGGGGTTGGCCTCCGTCTTCCATGTGATAGCTCCTCTTGCTGATTACTAGCTCCATGGCCAGCAATTTGAATTTTTTAGCTAGCGGCGACTCTTCACGATTCTCACCACGTCCTTCATCTCCTCCTCCCTGACCTTCTAAGTGAGGATCTCCAATGGCGGGTGGAACCCGGGACGGTCTCCCAACAGCTCCGGGCACGACTTGGTGCCTTAAAGCATTCAGGGAAGATTCATCACAGAGCTTGGAGGGCTTCGGGTGAGGCGAACTTCTTCAAGGGGCAGAACCTCTCTTGCTTGCAGCAGGGACGACACTCCTCCAAGAGGAAGAGGGATGGCCCCTCGTCTTCCAGGTGGTCGTTCCTCTTGTTGGTCTCTGCCCCCCCTCCCCCCCGAGGCTCAAGTCAGCACGGTGAACGAGAGAGAATATAAGACAGTAACTGAATACTGGATTTCAATTAAGTGAAGCTATGAGAGATTCACTTATAAATGATGAGGAGAGACTTTTATATACATGGGTAGTGGGTCGTGTAGGAGAAAGTGACTTGTGGGCCAGTCCCGAACCATTTGGGCCGGATTATTCCATCTGTAGTCCATTGATTATTAGACAATTAATAATATTATTCTAATATATAAATTGAATTATATATTAAATATTAAAGGACATTTTTGTCCCCCAATAATGTCCATAGTGTAGCCGTCGAGTCAGTTATAAAACACGTGAAGTACACTAGAGTCTAGAGTATGGCAATTGCACTTTGAGTTTCACTCTTTTGAATGTACCAAAATTGCACCAAAATTACCAAAAGGCATAAGACCGGAACCTAATCTTTATTGCAATTTTGGTAATCTTTTTTTTTCCCGAAACGATAGAAATATATTCATAACTCAACAAAACTTACACTGCCAACTAGCAAAATGGCCACCTTGAACATACATACATTGATACATGTCAATGGGAGAACTCCGTACGAGAGGTATAACTACCGTAAATCGAGGGAGCAAAACAAAAAAACAACTAAAAACACAAAACAAGGAAACTAAACCACCTCCAGAAAGGAGGACTAAGGCACCCTCAAGGAGACTACCCAACTCCAACAAATTCGGGCACGAGCTACATCACGCACTGCAATACAGAAATTACTGACCGCCTACGAGATTCGCAAATCAACCGGTAAAATAAAGACTAAAAAAAAAAACAAAAAAATACAGAAAAAATCGAAAAAACAGAAAAATGTCTCTCCCCCACCCGATCTTCAACCGCAGCCCATCACTTACCCGACTCCAACTCTCCTCTTTGTAGCTCCGACCTCCGACTTGCCTCCACTCTCGATCGGAAAATCCGATCATCTCCGGATAACACAAGAGATATGCCTTCATTGGCTTCCACCATAAAACATGGTTGGGGAGGGGAGGGGATAAGGGGAGGAGGAGGGAGGAGGAGGGGGGGAGGGGAAGGGGTGGCGGCTGGGAAGGGGGAGGGAGGGGGAGGGGTTTAAGTTTTAGGGTTTGTAGAGAGAAGAAGGAGGAAAAAAAAGAGAGAGAAAGGGTTTTTTAGCGCTTCAATTGCAATTTTGGTAATCATTGTTAGCTTTTATATGTACTATTTTAGGTTCCGGTCTTATGCCTTTTTTATTATTTTTAGACTTTTATTTTAGTTGCATAATATTGCACTACTACCCAATGGGCCACGTGATAATTCTCTCAATCTGATACTCAATTAACCCTACCCTTAAAAATGAACGGGTTCAAATCCAGGCCTGAAATAATGTAATTTTGGATTCAAATCCAAACCGAATTGATTGAATCCATTTCTGTTTCGTGAAGGACCGAAGGAGTGGCTCTGTAATTTTGTGCCCCGATATTGTCAACGACTACGAGTGGTGCTCCCCAATTTCAAGCTTTTCTACACGTAAATCAATTTTCCAGCAAAAAACAAAAATCTCACAGAATTTTTGGGGACTAGCATAGATAGATATCTCAGTGGCGAATAGAGAGAACTGGGAAAATTGAAAATTAGTTATATAAAGGATAAATAATTTCTGCCATGAGAGCTCTTCAAGCTTCCACCTCTTACAGCGTCGCCTTCGGCACCGTCGCTCCACCGCCGCTGCGTTCGCGTCACCGCCAAGTCATCTTGGCTAAGGGTAATCTTATTGTATATCCCTAAATTTAGATTATTTTTTTTTTGAATATTTTTCCAAGTAGTTGGAAGTGGAAAATTGACGGTTTGATTGCAAATGATTTTTAGCTGAACCGACGGAGAAATCGGTGGAAATTATGAGGAAGTTTTCGGAGCAGTATGCACGGAGGTCCGACACGTATTTTTGTGTCGATAAAAGTGTCACCTCTGTTGTTATCAAGGTATTCATTCGCTTGCCCTCCATTATTTTTTATGCTTATTGTTTTTGCATTTTTTAGGTGAACTTAGAACTAATTCGCATATTCTTTCAAGTGTAGTGGGAAAAAAAGATAAAAAAAACAAAACTATGAGGTGGCATTCTAGTGTTTTCACTCGTCAAATCTGGTGTTTCATGCTGATTCAATTTAAATGTTTGTTGAAATAGAATCTGTGTATTAAGAATTCGTAATTAGTAGCATTTTTTAGAATTTTCATTGGAAAAAGTATTTGGAATAACAATTTGAGGTACTAGAATTAATAACAATGGGCTCATCTTAGGTGTTCAGTTAGAACACTTTAACGAAGAGTTTAAGCTAGTAGATCCTGAATTTGGGTGGAAATTACGTTTAAAGATTTGGAAGAAACTTTTGTTAGAATTGATTGCATAAATCGGAATAGAATAAGATGAGGCATCTGTTCTAGTTTCTATGAAATTCCCAACATTTCACCGTTTTCTCATATTAGTGAGGTGTCTAATCAAACATTTTCTTGCCTAGATCTGAAGCATATGTACGAAGAAGGGGTTTTTTTTTCTGAAATTTCGATTAATAATTACTCTTGCTGCCTAATCATTCTTGCCAGTAGTTGGGGATTCTCATAACTACCCCATGAATAATTGTGTTTTGTCACTTTTTTGTTACAGGGATTGGCAGAGCACAAGGATACACTGGGTGCACCCCTCTGCCCTTGTAGGTAATTATTCATTATTGGCAAGTATCCTATGATTCTAATCATGTATTTCTTTTATTCCTATTTCATTTCAAATGCCAAATTTTCTACATTTCAATTCTGCACAAGATATGTTTATATCACTTGGTTTTCGTGCACTACGATGATAAAGCTCTTTGAGGCACAACAGGGTTTCTGGAACTGTCCCTGTGTTCCTATGAGAGAAAGGTAACGTTCAATATTGAAAATTGTTGCCTGCCATCTCTGTCTTAGTATTTTGGAGGATCATGTTTTCCCTCCCCAACCTGGAAGTGAATTTCAAGTTCAAATTTCGTAAAGCTTACATTTGTATTTTTTTTTTTTTTATACCAAAGGCTGTTAGATTTTGAGGATGGAATTAGGGATGATGAAGTACAAATATGGTATTGATTTACCATAAACGATTAATGAAGAGGACATAACAAAGCTTCGGAACGAGGATGGTTTTAATTGTTTGGACATGTAGCCAAAACATATGGCTTTCCAGTCTGAAATATCTGTGACAGCCTCTCTTAGGGGAATGAGCTCTACAGTAGAACTTTAATATCTGTGACAGCCTCTACTAATGAAGAACTTTAATGATCAGTTGCACTAAAAATTTGGTATGCTGCATTTCTAATGTGATCTTGAGCTAGATTTTGGTACTTCTACAAAGAGTAATTTTGTTGAACTCAGCTCACATCCCTAACGTCTTGGAGCTCTCAGCTTTTAACTGATCATTTCTTCCTCTTCGCTTTTTCGCCCTTTTTTATCAAAGTCATCAGGTTTGCTTTTTGGCAATGGTTCTTAGTTGTCAGGTTCAGAATATTGTGTTAAGCATGAGTAAGGCTGGTCTTACATTACAGTTTCACTACTTACCCTAAGATGATCTGATCAGGAATATAATTGGTTTCAGATTGCTCAGTTGTGCTCTACTTCTTGAGGAATTGTTATTGTAATGTATAACAAACTGAATTTCTCCCTAAGTAAGCTAAGTGGTATGTCATTTTCCTGCTGAAGCCAGCTTATATAGAAACCAAAGTGAGCAAATATTGTATCAGAACCATGCTACTTCACACGAAGCCTGTGCCATGGCTCGATATTCTGACTCTGCACTTGATCGTGATACCACATTTTGTTTCTTACTCTTCCATGAAACCAAGTTTCCACCAACAAAAACACAATACGTCAATACCCAGTGGTAGATTTTCGATCAATCTTAGAACTCGCCCAATCTGCATAAGAAAAACACTCAATATTATTATGCCCATGATTCTGATACAATATACCACGTCCAGGAACACCTTTTAAGTAGCACAATATTTGCTCCAAGGCAGATGAATTGTAGGAGAAGACATGAATTGACTTAAAGTGCTCACAAAATAAGCAATATCAGGACGTGTGACTATAAGATAGTTTAGTTTTCCAACTAATCTCCTATAACGTTCAGGATCGTTAAAGGCATCACCATCCTTTGTAAATTGATGATTTGGAGGCATGGGAGTGTTGCAAGGTTTAGCTCCCAATTTTCCAGTTTCTGCTAACAGATCCAGAACATACTTCCGTTGGGACAGAAAAATACCTTTTTGACTCCGAGACACCTCAATGCCCAAGAAGTATTTCAAAACTCCCAAATCTTTAGTACTAAACTGATCTTGCAAAAATGTTTTTAAAGAAGAAATTCCCTGCGCGCATCACTTCCAGTGATAACAATATCGTCTACATAAACAACTAGTAAAATAATGCCAGAAGTAGATTGCTTATAGAAAACTGTATGATCACTCTTACTCTTTTTCATTCCAAACCGCTCTCTTGTTGACTAAATTTCTAAACCAAGCACGTGGGCTCTGCTTCAACCCATATAAAGACTTGCGAAGACGACAGACTTTCCCAGACTCCCCCTGAGCAACAAACCCAGGTGGTTGCTCCATATATACTTCCTCAACAAGATCGCCATGTAAAAAGGCATTTTTCACATCAAGTTTGTTGAAAGGCCAATTGTTTGTAGCTGCCAAGGAAATGAATAATCTAACAGATGTTAACTTGGCTACTGGAGAGAAAGTGTCAGAGTAATCAATCCCATAGGTCTGAGCATAGCCTTTATCCACCAACCGAGCTTTTAGACGAGCTACAGATCCATCTGAATTAAACTTGACTGTAAAGACCCACTTGTAGCCAACGGCTTTCTTGCCAAGAGGTAGCTCAATTAGATCCCAAGTGCCATTCTCAGTTAAAGCATCCATTTCAGCAATCATTGCTGCTCGCCAGTCAGGATTTGAAAGGGCCTGGCAGACGGATTTTGGAATTTGCACAGAATCAAGAGAAGCAATAAAAGAAGAAGAGGTAGATGACAATTGATTATATGTAACACAAGATGAAATGGGGTAAGTACATTGGCGTTTACCTTTTCGAAGAGCAATGGGAAACTCGAGATCAGGAGTAACAGGATCCGGTGACGAAGACGATACTGGTGCAGGACTAGGATCACGAGGAGGAGGAGGGCGTCTGGAATAGACATGAGTAATTGGTGTCTAGGGTGTACCAATGGCAGCGGGGGCGGTATCGGAGGAGAGGCAGAAGGCAAATAAACTAACACCTCATCAGTTGCGTTAGAGCAAGGTGGTGAGGATGAGTCGTCGAAGAATGGGATGGTCTCATGGAAAGTGACATCACTAGACACTAAGTACTTGTTCAACAAAGGGGAAAAACATCTATACCCCTTTTGGAGACGGGAGTAACCCAAAAAAAAACATTTTAAGGACTTAGGATCTAGTTTTGTCACGTGGGGACGAACATCACGAACAAAACAAGTACACCCAAATATACGAGGTTCGATAGGAGATATGGGTTTGTTTGGAAACAAAATTTGGTGTGGTGTTTGATGCTGTAAAACCGTGGAAGGCATGCGATTAATTAGAAAGCATGCAGTAGACACATCGTCAGACCAAAACCGTTTAGGGACATGAGTGTGAAACAATAGAGCTCGAGCTGTTTCAAGATGTCTATTTTTTCTTTCAGCAACTCCATTTTGGGGTGGAGTATCCAAGAGGATTAATGAAGAATCCCATTGTTGTTCATATATGATTGGAAAGATGAGGAGAAGTATTCTTTGGCATTATCGCTTCTCAAGATTTTGACCGACACATTGTGTTGAGTTTTGATTTCAGCACAAAAAGATTGAAAATGCGATAGTAATTCAGCACGAGATTGCATAAAATATAGCCAAGTCATACGAGAGAAATCATCCACAAAAGTAACAAAATAACGAAATCCATTAGATGAAATAGAACATGGTCCCCAAACATCAGAATGAACTAGCTCAAACCCATTGCAAACTCTCTTATTTGTACGAGGAATGTAAGACAAACGATGGTGTTTAGCAAACTGACATGAGTCACAATTAAAAGACGAAATATTATGAAACTGAGGGTATAACTTCTTGAGTAAAGGTGCGGAGGGATGGTCTAAACGACAATGGGCTTCAAAAGGAGTCAATGTGCTGGAACACGCTATGGGTCGAGATATCGGGTTGTCCAAAATGTAGAGGCCTCCTGACTCATGTCCTTTACCAATAATCTTCTTCATCGTAAGATCCTGAAAAATACAATGATCGGGAAAAAATGAGACAAAACAGTTAAGAGACAGGGTGAGTTTGCTAACAGAAACAAGATTAAAGGAGAAGGCAGGAAGATAAAGCACTGAAGTCAAAGGAAGAGTTGGTGTAATATGAATAGTGCCAGCACTAAGAACGGCAGAGGTAGAACCATCTGCTAATGTAACGGACGAACGATGATTAGTAAGTTCGGAAAAGAGTTGTGGATTACCTGTCATGTGATCTGTGGCACCAGAATCAATGACCCACTGGGAGACCGAAGAAAGAAGACATATTATAGGTTTACCTATAATATGAGTGCAGTGACTGACTGAAGATGCTTAGATGCTTCCTGAAATTTGAGAAATTTGGCATATTCATCTGCCGGAACCGAAACCACCGAATTTTGAGTGGGTGGAGGGGCCTCGTGTGTAGAGGCCACGTGAGCAGATTGAGATCCAGAGCTCCTCTGGTTTCGTTTGAGTAACTTTTGACAAGTTTGTTTCGTATGACCTGGTTCATGACAATAGTAGCAAACAACCCCAGAGTCTTGATTGCCAGAATTCCGAGAACTGTTACCACCGCCCCTGTTGGTACCCTGATAACGTGATCGAGCCGGCATTCCACCGTTTTGACTCACAAGAGCATTAGGCTGTGGGACAGATGACATTTGAGAACTAGGGACCGTACGTAAGACCTAGTAAAAGCTTCCCGTAAAGTAGTAACTTCAGTATTGGACAAAATTTGGGATTTAGCGACGTCAAACTGAGAACTGAGACCAGCGAGAAAACTCATAATTGCCATTTGCTTGCTGAATTTTAATATTTGTACTAAACGGCAACAGGGCGTTCAACTCTTTATATGTACGTTTGAAATTCATAAAATAGGTATTAAGTGACTGATCATGTTGTTCAGCCCGATAAAACTCTTTGCAAACATCAAAGATTCGAGAGATATTTTCTTTACCCGAAAAAACAAAAGAGAGATAATCCATTACCTCTTTGACATAATCACAATGAGTGATATGTCCAGACTGTTCGGGCTCAATAGAGTTCCGAATTTGTATTAATAAAGTAGCATCAACTCTCATCCACTCCGTGTATTTGGCATCAGATGTAGCTGGAGGATCATCAGTAAGGTGACCCTCCTGTGAAATACTCCGTGGGTATAGACGGACCGTCTTATTCCAATCCAAATAATTAGTGCCGTTTAATTTTTGATCAGTAATCTTAGCCACAGAAGTAACCCAACTTGACAAACCCGGTTTAGAAGAGTCAGCCATTGGAGAAGAAATAAAGTAGCCAGCAAAAAGAACAAACCAGAAAATTGAACAGAGGAAAAATAAAGGTACGAACAGAGGGATTAACCCCTTAGCTGCGGAAATACTCGCCGGAGGAAGAAACGGACCAGAGAAGAAGGACCGGCGGACGACGGCGAACCCTGCATGCAACGGCGATGCCGGAAATATGGCGTCACGCGCCCACATGCGCCGGCGCGTGGATCTGTGCGAAAAAACGGAAGTGGCACGTGAGGCCCACTCGCACCGAGTTTAAACGATCGGCCACCGGGAATAGGACGTGCGGCAACCGGCGAAGCTCCCTGAACGGAAGATGATGACACTCCGGCACGAAAAAGGACAACCCACAAAGCTGCTCACGGGGCAGCAGAAACCCTAGGCGGGGAATGAAAAAAAAAAAAACGGAACCCAGAGAACTTTAGGGAAAGGCGATTGATACCATGTAATGTATAACAAACTGAATTTCTGTATATTATTGAAAGAAGCTGAAGCCAGCTTATATAGAAACAATAAATCAACCTATTCTAGTGAAAGTAGGAAACCTATTCTAGTTAAAATAGAAGTCTAAAACATCTAGAATATTAAATCTCTTAACATCAATATATATATAACAGTTATGTACTTTATTTTCCATATCTCGTTCTATCCATTGTAGTATTATGATTGGGTAGAGGGAATTTTTAATCATTAGTTTCATTTGTCCTATTCCTGCTTTATTCATTTGAAGTTCTTGGTCCCTTTGGAGTATCTTTAGTTCCATAGTTCATAATTAGCTGTGCTTTGATTATCTTACATCGTATTTGTATTATTTCCTTGGCAGGAAGGAGTGCCACTGCATGCTTTTCCTAACCTCTGAGAATGATTTTGCTGGCCAGGACCAGGTAAGAATATTCCATGATGCATTCTCGTTTCACTTAAGGGGTCCGAACGTCAATTCTTCTAAACATAAATTTCTATGGAGTTGGAAGCTTCATACTTAGGGTGTGATTGGATATCCTTTCAATTTGATTTTGATTTTTTTTCCCTGTTAGAGAATAGTACCAATAAAAAATTTGAAAGAAAAAAGATAAATCTTGAGAGTGTGATGGGATATGAGATGAAAATGTAATGATGAAACTTGATGTGATATAGAAATAGTGAAATAGTGGAATAATGATTGAATATGAGTAGTGATTGAATATAATAATTGATTTGATGAGTTATTATTTTTTTTTTTGGTAAAAATTTAGTAGAAATGATTGGTGATTGAAAAAGTGAAAGTTCAGTGAATAATCTTTTTTTTGAAAACTTTCATAAGCAATCGCTTGTTGTTGAGGGTAAAAAATTCTATAGCGGAGCGAAAATGGAAAATTTTGGTTGGCAATCACTCCCTTAAAGTTCTTGTTACAGTTTTGGCTTGTTAACAATATTGAAGATGGACATTTTCCTGTGTTCGACTTGATTAAAGTTAAGCCTATAATGCCGAGGAGACTTGTTAGATTTGGGTCCTTGTCAGTTGTCTGTAAAGTATATCTGAACTTCTGATATTCTCACTGTGAGTTCCTTTTTCTGCGCAAACCATTTCGTTGGAAGAGATCAGAGAAACAACGGCGAGTATGTAATGCTTGAGTCTCGGTATGCACTAGTTTGAATAACTACCACTGTATGTAAATCTGTAACATGGTCGAGAAAATATAATGTTTTTGTCCGGCAATGGCCTTCATTCGTTTACCTTCATTTAATGCTTCTTGTTTTCTTATCACCTTGTGATCCTTGGATTACTCCGGCATTGTGATCTTGCTTAATGTTTGAGTTCAACAGCTAGAAAGCAATGTAGGGACTTGGTGATTCCTTTAATTTTTTTTTATTGTAATATTGTTTTATTGATCCTCTCAATTTCTTTTGTTTTTGTTTCAGTTTCTACCTATAAATTTTTTTTGGGACACAGCGGTTTTGTGGTTTTTTTCACTTCACTTGATGACATTATATTTCTTTTCTCAACAATACGGAAGAACGATAGTACCCCGAGCTAAATTGGTTGTACCTTCGGGCTAAGATTTTTCATGCGATCATATAAAGTATTTCACATTTGTTTATCATGTCCGTAGTTTAATTATCTTTTGTTTAATTATAGATCTGTTCGAAATTGGATTTTACTCATTTAACCTATCCTCAATCATTGGGCCACAATCACAGCTAATGGTCCGTATTTATCCACAGCAAAGAAACGAAAGGTATATGCCAATTTGTAAAGAAGAAATACTGTCTTTCTTTCATAAAGTTTCAAAGCATAATACTTATTGTGTTCTTACTTCATTGTCAAGGGCCACCCCTTCATGCCAAGGGCTCCAGTTCTCAGTTTAGCTTTGATAGTTACGAATTCAGTGATAGTGATTCTGTAATCTCATTCTTGGAACTTTTCTGCAATAATTTCTTTATCAATATATATGTAATGTGGCATGGGGCAGTCTGCAGAAAATTAATTAATTTTACGAAAAGAATATGTTTCTTTAGGTAGAAAAGCTGACCCTTTGCTTATAAGTTACACGATTATCAAATAATAATATGTGTGTGTGTGTGTGTGTGTGTGTGTTAATATAGCAGGTGGAGAACAAAGAAGTTGGGGGAAAGCTAAAAAGCAGGATCCTTTTAGATGCTAATCCCTTTTCAAATAATAATTAATAAATATCCGAAGCCAACAAAAGGGATTGAGAAAAGCTGTTCCAATAGGGGTGCTTCCTGGAAGACTGATTACACTATTGGAAAACATCCAGAAATGAATCCTGTTTAGTGCGAGCTAGTGGTATATATTACCCACTAATAGTTTGCTTTAATTTTTTTTTTATCGAGGTTTAATGTTCCCAAATGATTAGTCTTCCACATTGCTGTTTGAAGCCCTTAATATAAATTGTTCCACCATTATGCTCCGAGGGGCTCGAACCCTTGAGAGAGGCCAAGAGTTACCTCACCTTATCTATTGGGCCAAGGATCATCGGATTAGTTTAGTTTTAATCACTAATCAAGTACTAATCCTATATGGGGGTGTCAATTTCAGACCCGACACGAATCTAACACGAAATTAATGGGTATGGGTCCAGGCTTCATGGGCACGGTTCAGAATTGGGTCTTACCTAAATAACCCGCCAATTAAAGCAGAGGGTTTTGTCAACTTTGTTATCACCCGTCTAACTCGTTTGTGAATTTAAAAGAAAACTAAATAAATAATTAATTGTATGAAAAAACAAAAACAAGACATGTCTTGATATAAAAACTTTTCACTTTTCATTCTGCTAGAGAATTTTTGTTACCCGGAAATGTGATTGTATACCAAATTTTTCAAAAAATACACTATTCCACTCACCCTCATTTTTTCTCATTTTTCTTACACCAATCACATCTACCCACTTTTCAAAAAAATCCAAAATCATTATTACACATTTTCCCATTAATTTCATTATTTACTCACACACATATTTTTAACCACCAACCATATTCAATTATTATTTTAGATTCTCATATCACATCATCTTTCATCATTATATTTTCATTTCATATCCATTCACATTTCCAAAAAATTCTTTTATTCTCCCGGAAATGTTTTCAACACTATTCTCTAGCCTAAATGCTAAAACATCTTTAATTATGTATGTTGTTATTATTTTGCATGTTTTTTTGTATGTTGTCCTCAAAATATGATTAGTATGTTATGTTATTTATGCAATTATGTATTTCTTTTTGTATTTTGTGAATTGTGATATTTTTTATTGATTGAATAAAATGTCACTTAGTTGATTTTAAAATATAAAATTTTTTTAGTTGAAAACATAAAAATAATTTTATTAAACGAGTTAAACAGGTCGGGTTCGAATTACCTGCGAGATAAACAGATAGGGTTCGGGTTCAAAATTCTGACATGAATAGTTAAATGGGTCAGGTCCGGATTGCTTTATTCTGACCCATGAATCCAGACCAACCCAAATTGATACCCCTAATACTATATTTATATTATATTTACAACATTATTACTCTGTTAAGAAAGATATATCATATTAAAATAGAAAATTTAAGATTTTAAATAGCTGCTATATACTGAATAAAATCCAGTATAAATTGCAGGAGTTAATTATTAGGGAAATTACAAGCTAATTGATATGAATCTAAATAAAAAGACTATATTGCCTTCACTCTTTTTCAAATTGGCAAAACATGCCAAGATCCGTGTTTTTCCTATTTGGGTCTTCACCCGACCCGACCCGAGGTGATGGGTCGGTTCATTCGTGTTCTGCCCATCGTTGATCTTGGTACTTGATTTGACAGTGAGGTCCTCCGATCATGATACATGGAACTAGGTTGTATGGCCTAGGTGGATCAACACTATATAAACCTCACAAACTCAACTGCATGAGGTAATTCATTCATACTACCTGACTTCGTATATAAGTTTTCTAGCGACCTCACGACCTGAACTGATTTAGGCATAGGAGGGTCTTAGTTGGGGACCACCCCGACTAGCCTAACATATTTCAAATCCCGTGAACTAAAGTACATAGGCTCATGACGAAACGACGCGACCCGAAGTACATCTGATTTCCCCCAAATCGATGTGCATATTGAGAATCGAATGTGGGAAATAATGTCAAACTTACCTTGACGAAGACACCACAAAAGACAATAGAATCACCACACCATATGCATTCTCCATCTCCATCCCTTTGGTTTCAAGAGCAGCCTCATGAGGAAGAAAGCGAACCAATGATCAATATGCGAGCTAGCGAGTTAGAAAAGTTGATATAAATGATGCTAGCAAAAAGGGAGAGGAAAGGAAAAGGTCCAATAACCTCACCTCCATACGATGTGCATATTGAGAAAGAAGCGAATGAGGAGGAGGTGCAAGATGTTGTCGACCACCATGCTGTCAGACCACAAACGAGGCAAGCAGAAAGAGTTTCCGACGAACCTAAGAACAAAACTCACATGGAGGAAATGCAATATAAAGTAAACATATATGAGCTTAGTGAACAAATTGAGCAAGCTACTCGGAAACTGGAGGACTTGAAGAGGAGGAGATGAGTCCACTATGCAAAAGAGATGATCTCCTTTTTCTCCAGAAATACTCATGGGAGTGGTCACACCAGACTTCAAATTACCCGACCTACCAAAGTATGATGGGAACAAGGACCCTCAGGAGCACCTAACAACATTTGACCATATTATGCAACTGTACGATCAGTCAGACACCATGAATGCACGAATTTTCATCACGGGCTTAGTTGAAAAGGTACAAGAATGGTTCATGGGGCTACCCATGGGAACTGTGATGTTTTATGGACAACTCTGTAGGAAATTTCTATATCAGTTCGCAAGCCAGAAGCGAGCTAATAGGTCTCTGATCCACATGTTCACCATTAGGCAAGTTGAAGAAGAACCACTTCGTGACTTCATCAGCAGGTTTAATAATGAAGCTCTTGAAGTACAAGACATGAAGATTGACATGATGACAAATATCCTCATCCATGGATTGCAAAAGGACCCTTCACTTCGGCCTTAGCTCGAGATCCACCGGTGGACAAAGAGCAACTGATGGATATAACTCAGAGGTACATTCAAGAGGATGAAATGAATGCTCTAAAAGATCAAGAATGGGCCCAGACAAATTCGAGGGAGAGAGCGACCCTAGGAAGAAGAGATCATGGATATGACACAGACGATTACTCTCACTTGGTAGACGTGATCGAAGAGTTGATTCATTAAAGGTACTTACAAAACTTTATTGTAAAGGATGGACAAATGAACACTGAAAGAGACCAACACCATAGATCACCATCAGTTAGGCAACCTCGAAGAAGAACGAGAGTCCGCGAGGAGGAGAGAGACATAAGACGCCCACGAGAGGTTCCTGAGGGAGGCACGATACTCTAAGGGAAGTGACCCTTAAAATGGATGATTCAAATGGTCGTCGGAGGTCCTTGTGGAAATTCTCAAAGGCCAAGAATTAAGAGACTTGGAATAAAAAGCTGTATCAAATCAATCCCACAAGAGAGAGAGAGAGAGAGAGAGAGAGAGAGAGAGAGAGAGAGAGAGAGAGAGAGAGAGAGAGAGAGAGAGAGAGAGAGAGAGAGAGAGAGAGAGAGAGAGAGAGAGAGAGAAGGTAGATAACATATGAGGAAAATGGAGAGGGTTTTCCTAAGGTGATTATAGTGCTAAAAGGAGAAAAATACAGGTTAGAAAATATGCAAGGAATAGAGCTCCCAAAACCTAAAATATTTATGATTAGAAATTATTTGTGTTTTCTAATTGTCAAGAATTTAAAAATCATGACATGAATGCTAATATATATAAAAGTGCAAAAGAGAACCCTCTTTTGAATTCATTTCTTACAGAATTTCACAAATAATTATCTCCCAAAAGTGATCTTAGAAAAATCGCGACACAAAGTGAAGCAATCTAAAAATGATTCGCATGAAGAAGAGCCAAAAGCGATCTGAGAAAGATCATGGCACAAAAAAAACGCGACCTGAAAAAGATCGCGATACAAAGCGAATCGATCTGAAAAAAGATTCACGTGGAGAAGAGCCAAAAGCGATCTGAGAAATATTATGGCACAAAAAGCGACCTGAAAAAGATCGTGACACAAAGCGAAGCCATCTAAAAAGGATTCGTGTGAATAAGAGCCAAAGCGATCTAAAAAAGATTGTGACACAAAGCAAAGTGATCTGAAAAGATTCGCGTGAAGAAGAGCCAAAAGTAATCTAAGAAAGATCATGTCACAAAACGAAACGATCTAAGAAAGATCGCAAAATAAGAAAATGCAATCTGAGCAAGATCATAACACAGAGCAAATTAATCTAAATAAAGAGCTTGAAGAAGAGACACAAGCAATATGAAATAGATCGCAAGAGACTCGCCTAGCTTAAAGCCTAAAAGTGATCTGAAAAAGATTGCAGGTAGCAAAAAATGATCTCACGAGGCTCGCGCTAGCTTAAAACCTAAAAGCGATCTAAAAAAGATCGCACGAGGCTCGCCTATCTTAACGCCTAAAAGCGATCTGAAAAAGATCACATGAAGTTTTAAAACTTTGCAAAAAAAATGATCCCATGAGGCTCGGGAAAGCGCGCTAGCTTAAAGCCTAAAAGCGATCTGAAAGAGATCGCACCAGGCTCAGCGTTGCTTAAAGCCTAAAAGCGATCAAAAAAAAAAGATCGCTTAAAAGAGCTTATGCTATAAGATTTCAAAAAGCAATCCCACGAGACTCGCTAAGCGTAAAAAAAAAGAGATCGAAATAGATCGCACAAAGCTCGACAAAAATTAACTGGGAAACGCCTAAAAGCGATCACTTTGCGATGATGACTTCTTTGAAAAAAAGATCGCGGCCATTTCAATGCCTTGTTTTTTGATTTTCAAAATACAGGGAGTAACTTAATTTAATAAGAAAGCGTATTTAAAAGCTTATGAATAAGACACATCTCAAAAATAAGCGGAATCATTTTATTAATAAACCCCAAATAATTCGACTCTTCTTGAGCACATGCGTGATTCATAGGAAGTAAATACTCGATTTCATAAAATATAGTCTAATTATAAAATTTTCAACGTCCAAATAAACAAAAGTACTTTAATTCAAACCGAGACGAATAACAACATGATCATCCAAAAATAAAATAGTAACTAAAAATCCGTTAACAAAATAAAATATTCCTAAAGTTGTAAAATAAATAAAATTATTGACTTGCATCCATTCTTGCCTCCAATCCTCGCTCAAACTCCTCAACTGCAAAAAGTGTTAATAAATATGAGGTGAGCTTTCAACTCGCTTAATGGGGACACATTTGTCATATTTAAATACAACAATAGGCATAGTCATAAACATTCAACATGTACTTTAATTTTTATATTGGTGGCGATTTTTTATAATCTTGGGTTCACCCCGATGATACTTTTGATCCCGGACCTTTCTTTGAGCCCCGACTAAATCTGCGGGTTCACCCCGAGGATGCTATTGATCCCGGGCCTTCTAAATGATTTCCCCGGACTAATTATAACATTGCGGGTTCACCCCGAGGATACTTTTGATCCCGGACCTTCTTACTTGTTTTGGCTAACATGATTTCTTTTATTCTACATTTCACATAAATGAATACACATATACGAAGTATTTAAAAATGATAAATAATAAGTGAAATAGAAATATCCCCACCTCGAAACTTGCTTGAAAAATAGTGAATGATTTGATGCAATATCCCTATGAACTTGAAAGAACACGCCATCATCGTCGCCTAACATGGATATATATACATCTTAGTTCCTAGAAGTCAAAACTTAAGTATTAACCTCGATACGAAAGGACTAAAATAACATTCTTGGAAGCTCATGGTATTTTCCTAAGGTTTTGGGTTCAACTTGGTAGGTTTGAACAATACTAAATCTTGTCCATTATTATAAAAAATTTGGATCGAATAATATTGTTTTTCTCATAAAACGTTTACTGTAATTATTCAAACATTTTGCAGTAGATAATATATTCAAAAATAAATATCATATAAAAATTTCACAAAGATTCGATGTGTTGAGCTATGGGCTTTGAATTTGTAAAACTGAAATTGCTGTAACACAAAATCCTGCACAACTGAGGGACAAAAATCATATTTAAATAAATATAGTACTATATGATTTGAAACTTTGAAAAAGTATAATATACACATCATAGTATAACATATTCAAAAATTATAAAATATTAAATTCGTTAACTTTAGGTTTTGAATTTTATAAACTGAAACGTTTGTCAATGCTAAAACTATAACGTCTTGGAAAGTAATTAATATTTAAATGAATATAAGTTAGAATGATATGATATTTTACCAGACGATAGTAAATATTATAATATATAACATATCCAAAATTCAGATATTTTAAAGGTCTTTATACATGGTTTCTAGAATTTATAATTCAGAAACAGAGTATATTCAAGATTTGGAAAGCATGAATGCGAATTTCATATAAAATAAAATACAACTCAAATATATATGACATTTTAACTGAATATTGTAAACATATGATAACATAACATATTAAAATTTCACGAATTGTGGATATGTATAAGTAGGGTTTTGGAATTTCTAAAACGAAAACAGGGAATAACATAAATTATGACATCTTAGTTTGAAAATTCAATAACTACAAAAGTATTCATCGGATTAGTATGAAATTGTAACCGTACAATAAAAACTTTATGAAGAATAACATATTAAAATCTAAGCAAATTCTGAATAGTATAGCTTAGGTTTCGAAATTTAGAAATAAATTACCTTAGTAGTTGAGGATGAAATAGGGAAGGCAATTGAGGGATCATTGCGTTGAAGAAAAACTTCGTCATGGTCGTATGATAGACGATGGGGGCTGTGATGGCACAGAGAAATAGATCTGGAATATTTTCTTTTGGTCCTCTCTAATGTGGTATAAAACTCTAATAATGAAAGACTCCTAAAATAATTACCCTAGCTAGTTTCCCAAACACCTTAGGATTCCTTATGGGCCATGTAATTGGATAATCAATCCAATAATAATAATAATTCACTAAGGGGCTATCTAACTAATTAAATACACATCTTTTTTTTTTTCGGGTGTTACACAGGCAGCAAAAAACGATCCCACGAGGCTAGCGCTAGGGGTGTTCATCGAATCAAATTATGAATTCTTCGACTTCCTCGGATCGAATTAATCGAATGGAATTATTAAAACATCAATTCGAAATTTGAACATAATTCGATTAATTTCGAATCGAATTTAATCGAATTGGATATATCGATTTTCGAATCGAATTCGAGTCAATCCAAAAATCCAAATTTATCGATAAACTGGGCATAGTTGTGATTGATCTCATATTTTTAGATCCAAAACCCATATTTTTCAAACAAAATTATAATTTGAATTTTAACAAAAGAATTTTATAATGAAACAAAAACATAAGCAAATCATATAAATTACTAAAACTATATTGTTACTTTAAAATATTATAAAAACTAAAGTCAAAATACTTTTAAGGCTAAAATATATGAAAATCAAAAGCATATTGTTCTTTTTTTAAAATAAAAATATATTGTCCTTTTAAGTTTAATCACATCATAAAACAATTTAGAAACTAAGCAAGAAATGATGAAATTTTGAAATGAGATTGAACACTAGCTTTGGCCAACGCTATAATTCCACTGCAACAAATATATTATAATAGTCATGTGAAATTAAATGTTCTTTATACATCAACTAATTATATTATTTTTATTTGCATATACTAACAATGTTAATATATAATATATAAATAAAATTTGGATTATAATTGAGTTTGAATCAGTACACGAATTCGAATTGAAATACGATTAAATCGATATTCGAATCAAATTTACTCGAATTTCACCTCGAATTAGGATTTTCGAATAGAATTCGAAAAAAATTCCCCAATTCGTTATTCGATTCAAATATTCATATTCGAAATTTGAGTTGATTCGAAATTCGATTCGAAATTTGAAAATACTAATTCGAAATTGAGATTCGAATTCGAGTCGAATCGAATTTCGAATTGATTCGAAAAATGAACACCCCTAGCTAGCGCTAGCTTAAAGTCAAAAAGCGATCTGAAATGGATCGCAAGAGGCTCGCCTAGCTTAAAGCCTAAAAGCGATTTGAAAGCGATTGACGAGGCTCGCCTAATTTTAAAGCCTAAAAGCGATCTAAAAAGATCACAGGAAAAGGAAAAACGATCCCACGAGGCTCGCTAGCTTAAAGTCTAAAAGCAATCTAAAATAGATTGCAAGAGGCTCGCCTAGCTTAAAGCCTAAAAGTGATCTGAAGGAGATCGCACGAGGCTCGCGCTAACTTAAAGACTAAAAGCGATCTGAAAAATATCGCAGGCAACAAAAAGCGATCCCACGAGGCTCGCGCTAACTTAAAGCCTAAAAGCGATCTGAAAAAGATCGCATGCAACAAATAGCGACTCCACGAGGCTTACCCTAACTCAAAGCTTAAAAGCCATAAAAAAAAAGAGATCACGATAAAATGTGAAGCTATGTGAGAAAGATGACAACGTAAATTGAAATGATCTCAGAAATATTGCGACATAAAGCGAGACGATCTGATAAAAACCACAACATAAAACAAAGTGAACTGAGAATTATTACGACATATAGTGAAGCGATCTGAGAAAGATCGCGACGTTAAGCGAAACGACCTAATAGAGATCGCGATATATGGAGAATTGATCTAAGAAAAATCGTAGCATAAAGCAAAATGACCTGAAGATCGCGACACGAAAGAAAAGTGATCTGAATAAGATCGCGGCATAGAAAAAAATATATATCATCAACTTCAAAATGATCTAATGCAACTCACACAAAACGGTCTTTTGATCCACTTGAACAAGAACTTGATTTTGTGGAAGCTTGAGCAACCAATGAGAGATGATTCAAAACCAAGTTAGTTACTCAACCATAAAATGACTAACTAACTGAGGTAGTAATGATATGAATCTAAATAAAAAGACTATATTGCCCTCACTCTTTTCCAAATTGGCAAAACATGCCAAGATCCGCGTTTTTCCTATTTGGGTCTTCATCCAACCCAACTCGACCCGACCCAAGGTGATGGGTCGGGTCACCCGTGTTCTCCCCATCTTTGATCTTGGTACTTGATTTGATAGCAAGGTCCTATGATCGTGACACGTGGAACTAGGTTGTATGGCCTAGGTGGGTCAACACTATATAAACCTTACAAACTCAACTGCACAAGGTAATTCATACATACTACTTGACTTCGCATATAGTCTTTCTAGCGACCACATGACCTTAACTGACTTAGGCATTGGAGGTCTTAATTGGAAAGACCTGGAGCACCCCAACTTTAACATATGTTGTGTTTGGTCCCACGAACTAAAGTACATAGGCTCGTGATTTAAACGACGCGACCCGAAGTACATCTGATTTCTCACCCAAATCACTAATAAACAGAAATAAATTCTTCAAGAGCAACATAATGCATTGCTCTTTTATTTAAGTCGATTTAAAGGGCAAAAAAGAAAATGAGAACTCTTACATACAAAAAAGGTTCATCAAGGGTTCGAGTCCCGTGGGATACGATGCTAGAACAATTAATATTGAGGGCTTCAAGTGGCAGTGTGGGAGACTGAAACTCATGGCAATTTGCGGCGGGATAGAAGAGAATCAAGAATTGAACAATCACTTGGGGGACGATTTCTTATGCGCGGTAGTTGCTGATATTAGGGACCTCGGAGCCATTATGCATTTTTCGTAGTTTACATGAGGAAATTTCTGATGGGCCGTGACTGTTTTCCCAAATACTAGTAATGTGGGAACATAAACCTTATTATTGGAAAAAAAAACTCATCATTGGTAGGACATATTTTTTTTTTAATTAAAAAAAGAAAAGAAAAAGAAAATTGGATAGAAAAATATTCTCCAGAAAGCACAAGAGAATCGCAAATCAACATCCAGAATTTCCGTAAATCATCCTATTACTGCCAAAAAACACTGCATGAAAGCAAAAGTCATCTCCAATCAATCAATTCAACCAATAATTCATTCAGATTCCATGGATTTTCTAATAATCTAGCTTTTATCTCTCCATCGTCAATAAACTCAGAAACCCTATTAACCCTTTCTCACAGCGATTAACACAGAACTCTCCATGGGGAGTGGGAAACAGAGGTGGAAAATTTCCTTCCACAAATCACCAATATCCGCCTTATCACTAAAACAGCACGCTCAAATTCAAATTCAGCAACCATTTTCAATCCCTGTAGAATTTCTATGCCCAGTTTCGAACTCGATCATGGCGGACCCCGTTATAGTATCATCTGGCCACACTTTCGAACGCAATTGCGTTCACGCCTGCGTTGGCCTCTCCTTCAAACCCACTCTCCCAAACGGCGCCGCCGCAGATTTCTCCACCGTCATCCCTAACCTCGCCCTCAAGTCCACCATTCTCAACTGGTGCCGCCAGCATCTCATTGATCCCCCAAAACCGATTGATTTTTACTCCGCTAAAAACATCGTCTGTAAATTAATCCCTCAGTTGCCGGGGACTGAGTTGACTCGGTCGCCGAGCGAGTTGTCCGTCGCCAGTTCAGACGAATCCTTGACGCCCCGAAATGGGCCCACCACTTCTTCTTCGTCTTGCGAAATCGAGAATTCGATCTCGAATTTTCCAGAAGAGGAACAACTCATAGCCAAGCTAAAAAGTGCTCAGATTCATGAGCAAGAGGAGGCTTTGGTTTCTCTCAGAAACCTGACCCGAACCCGAGAAGAGACCCGTGCCCGTTTCTGCACTCCACGGCTGCTCTCAGCCATAAAATCCTTAATCAGTTCAAGATACTCAAATCTCCAAGTAAATTCTGTCGCGGCGTTGGTGAACCTCTCTCTAGAGAAACAAAACAAGGTGAAGATCGTACGGTCAGGGATTGTCCCACCCTGATCGACGTCCTAAGGGGAGGATCCCCTGAGTCGCAGGAACATGCCGCCGGTGCACTCTTCAGTTTATCCCTAGACGATCAGAACAAGACCGCTATTGGGGTTTTAGGCGCGTTGCCTCCACTTCTCCACGCTCTCCGGTCCGACTCCGACCGGACTCGGCATGACTCGGCTCTGGCATTGTACCACCTCTCTTTAGTACAGAGCAACCGGGTTAAAATGATCAAGCTCGGGTCTGTCCAGATTCTACTGGGCATGTTGAAATCGGGTCAAATACCGGGTCGGACAATGTTGATTTTGTGTAATTTAGCTGCCAGCATTGAAGGGAGGGCGGCGATGTTGGATGGTGGCGCGGTGGAGTGCCTTGTGAGTTTTATGAACCGGGGTGAGTTTGACTCGGTGGCGACTCGGGAGAGCTGTTTGGCGGCGATTTATGGGCTGAGTTATGGTGGGTTGAGGTTTAAGGGATTGGCGAAGGAGGCTGGTGCGGAGGAGATATTGAAAAAAGTCGTAGAAACTGTTAGCGATCGGGCGAAAGAGAAGGTGAAGAGAATATTGGAGATTATGACTGAAAATAATGAAGAAGATGAAGAAATTGATTGGGCCGGGTTGCTTAACTCGGAGGATGATCTGAGTCAAATACTGAGTTGACCCGGTGAAGGTTTTTCGTGAGCCAGTTTTTTTAATTACTATTTGGTTTTGATATTTGGGGATGAATTGTAATTAGGTGTAAATTTTTCACATGGCTTCCGGTGGTTATTTTTTAGACATTGGTGCTGTTGTGTTTCAATTTTCAAGATTTGGTGTTGATAAAATTTATGATTGATGAAGTTGTAGATAACAGAGTTTTGATGAGTGTCAATTCGAACTTTGGGTTTGGAGTATTAAAACCGATTTTCATGCGACTGCTAATGCTCATTTTCTGTTTCTTATTGCCATGGTTGCATGAGCTGTATTTGGTTGATCAGTTTGGGTTGTTCTTGATCTCAAAAAGCTGGTTTTTTTTTTCTTTCCTCAAAACAAAAAAAAAAAAAAAGAAAAAAATAGTTGCTAACTTGAACAGGGATTAAGTTATAGTTCTTTTGTTTGCTGGCTGCTCAAGCTGATAACTTTGTTGTAATTATTTGAATCATTTACAACCGTGTACTGGCTCACTAGTCCTCTGCTTCTAACAATAGTTCGATTTTTTCTTTTTCTTCTTCTTCTTCTCTGTTGTCACGTGATATCAAATTCTCATACGGCTCGTTTGGGAATGATGAAAAGGTGGGAAAAGCTGGGAACAAAAGTCCGGCCCATGAAAAAGTCAGGGTTTACTGTATGTAGTTTTTCCAATAGGGTTTATTTTTAAAATTGTAGTTGGTTTTTTCCCAAATGCCAAAGGGTGTGGTTGGATTTCACAGAGTATAAATATCTATTACTTATTTGTCTTTTTTTTCCTGGTTTTACATTTATAAATGTTGAAATTTTAAATTGCATGCCTGAAGATTTGTTGTTAATGTTTTGAGGAAGTATTCGAAATGTTCAATTTGATCCACTTTTTAGTTCGAATGGAACTGAATGTGATATGAATTTAGTTATTGAAATTTTTATTTGCTGATTCTAACCTTCAGTTAGTTGGGTTTTATATCATTAATTGTGTTAAAATTGAGCTGTCCTCACTTACGAAAGAGTTTTTCAGATATGAATTTTTGGTAAAGTTTGGAAAACACCACGTAAGTTTACTAACTAGCTAATTTTTATAGTGGAAATTATAGATGGATGACAAAGAAATGCATGTCATCGTACTTGTTGAGGAAATAATTACATCGATCAAAATATTACTTCTTCTCATTATGTTCTATTAGCATCGTTTTATACAAAGACGCCATCGTCGTAGACAAATAGGAGCCTCTGCTCAATATAGGATGTTTGATCGTTTACCCGCTCAAATTGACCACATGCATGATCTAATCCATGATAGCGATACAACATGTATCCAACAGTTACATATGGATAGAAATGCATTTCGTTTTTATGTTTTCTTCTAGAAAATGTTGGTAGAAAAAAATAAAAATAAATGTCCAAATAAGTGAGCAAATAGCAATATTCCTCTCAGTTTTGGCACATCATAAGAAGAATGTTGTCGTGAAATTTGATTTTAAAAGAAAATTTTACAGCGCAAAACTTCAATAATGTGCTCCCAAAAAAGATGTAATTATTAGGATTCACACCATTTTATTATTCACACCACAACCAATCAGGTGAATACTACGGATGAAAAATGGAAATGGTTTAAGGTAAATTACAAACTAAATGTAAATTTTAATTAACTTTTTTTTCTTACGTTGAAATCAAAATATTTAACATGTTATTTTTCGATTTCATCATAGGGATGTCTAAGGTACTTTAGATGGAACTTACTTTGATGTCCACGAGTTACATATAAATGAAAAAGTGCGTTTTAGAAATCGCAAGGAAGTCATATATGTTAATGTGGGTCTTTCGTGTGTGATCAAAACATGAAATTGTATACAAGGATGAGAAGGAGCATATAGTCGAGTTTTAAGAAATGTCGTGAGTAGGCACATAATGGTTTGAGAATCCCCAACGGTTAGTTGTGATTTTCCAATAAGATTAATTTAGTCTCCATTAACATAATTCAAGTCATGGCCATATTACAGGGTCAGTGTGAAACTTTGGTAAGAATAGAGTATTGGAGAAAATGCGAAGGTTTTGTCGGCGTAATTCAAGATATTCTTAGTGGTGGGCCACAAGTAAATGAGTAATGGCAGTAAAATAAAAAAATGAAAAAAAATCCAAAAAAATTCTCAAGTTAGACAAAAAAATAGGATAAGATTTACATCATCTTACCATGGTGATATATAATATTTTTATAAAATAAGATGTCGTTAACAATTAGTATATTTAATTCAATAAAATTACATGGAGGAATATTTTTTCATGCATTTATTTTTAAACGGGGGTTGAGATAACCATTAGTTACCCCCGCGCTTTGTGGGAATAACATTCAACCCGACATAGCATTGAAGATATGAGCGGCCATCATTAATGTAATTCCTTTTTTATATATAAGTCAATAATGTGCTTAAAGATTGCTAAGGTCATTTTCATGTGATCCACACCAACAACCCGTTGGGGAAAAAACAAAAATTACAAACATTAACGGTGTTTTAGATTTTCGATTAATTAAGTTGAAATCAAAAATTTAACATGTTTCGATTTCATCATAAGGATGTCAGCGCTAGCGGCCACTTTAGATGGAACTTTTTGCCTGGCGACCTATAAATGAAAAAGTCTGTTTTAGAAATCGCAAGGAAGTCATATATGTTAATGGCGGCCAGCGCCTCAAAACATGAAAGGCGCCCTATACATTTTTCAGGATGAGAAATCTTAGCAAAATCGACTCCAACTAGTGAAAGTAGCACCAACAACTCCAAAATTCGGTTTTAAGTGAAATTGAATATATATAATTTTCTTAATAAAAAAATGAAACAAAATTTTAGGATGGTGTGAAATCTTTCCATTGATAATTTGATATATATAAATCAATGCAATATTTGTTAATGTATTGTATTTTAGATGATTTATAGTTTTATTAGATTATTGGTGTTGAATTACTTTAAACTTTAAAGCTTAAATATTAGATATGTTCAAAAACGAACAAAAGAAATTTAAATATCATTTATTTAGGAATGATTTCATGCATTTATGTAGTATGAGAATTATTCATAAAATTGTATATATATTTAAGGCTCGAAGTCCCATCATTAATGTCCTTTTTATATAGGTTGGAGCGCTAGGTCATTTTCATGTCCGAAAACAAAAAGGCCTAGCATTAAGCGTTTTTAGTTTCTTGGTTAATTGTTTAAAATTTTTTATTGTCAATGAAGGTTCTATTAGTCATCCTTTTTTTAATGCTTGTTTCGTTTTCTGGAGGAGTTAAAAATGTACAAGTAAGAAGGGTATGTTTGATAAATGGTTTTATCATGATTTTGATGATTTTGTTTTTATACCAAAACGATATTTTTAAAGGTTGTCCAAATACTCCTAAATGATTTAAAATGGTTTTAATATTTTCCGGAGTAATTCTTCAAGTTTTATTTTCGACAAATTGGACAACACATTTAATGATTTTGTATCAATGGGTTCTTACATCCAAACTATATTTCTAACGTTGTCCTAAATACTCCCGATTGGTTTAAAATATTTTTACTAATTTTTCGGAGTATTTCTTAAGGTTTATTTTCGACAAAAATCGGACAACATTTCATTTTTGAGGTCAATGTCGCCCTAGAGGACAACCCATACTCGAACGCGTTTTATACTTGAAAAAGAGAACATCTTTGAGGGGTGTCAACTCGTGTGTCAACCGTATGGTCGCCGTCGACCTGGTCGCATCGGCCCCGGTGCCGTCCAACGTCGGCCGGGGTGTCGCCAGGTGTCGGGAGCAAACTTGAAGCAGAACCTCCTGGACTCGTTTTTGGGTTTTGTTCACCGACATTTGACACGGGGACGATCGGTCGGACCCCATCGGCCGGCGCGCCTGTGTAAATGTGTATTCTCATTTTCAAACGTCTATTTGTGCGCGACGGCCGCATCTCAAGTTTAATGACAAAATTCCGACCGGCCGTTGTGACAACTTTTCCCTAAATTGTGGTATCCAAAGCTTTAAAACGTTCTTATTTTTCAGGATAACAAGTCCGGTCAAAATTATTCAAACTATGGTTCGTCATAATCGAACTAAACATATTGAGATTCGATATAATTGTTAAGGGATTGCATGTTTTAACAAAAACTTGAGATGTGTTTAATTCCGTCTCAAGGATAACTCGCGGACTTTTTAATCACTCACCGCCAAGTATTTTACCTCATTTCGAACTTGATTATGACATAATGTATATTGAATGATGTCTACGTTTGCATTTTGCACGTTTTTAAAACTTAGGGGCGAAAAATCGGATTTTTGGATCAAAATTCGGATTTTGAAAAACCTGGCAAGATAGTGGGCTGATGTGGTTGAGGGCAACCGGTCGCCCTCAATGTCGACCGGTCGCCCTCAACGACAACCGGTCGCCCTAAACCATTTTCTAGATAAAATGTGTTATGTCCCCAGCATTCTTATTTTCACAAGTTTTCTTCTATATTTCGTCCCTTTGCAAATTTCACACACATTTCACTTCAAATGTGCTTTGTTTCATAAAATTCATATTTTGGGGATTATCTAGCTCGATTATCATCATCATTGCTTGTCTTTACCGATTAAATGGTAAGAATTCTACTTCCTTTGCTCAATTGGGTTGAACCCTTGAGATTGTGACTTATTTGTTATATTGTTGATGAAAATTTCATATGAATTTGATGAGCTTGTCATTTATGATGTATTGTATTGTGTTTGAACTGATTTTGGTGATGAAAACTTGGCTTGAAAATTTACTTATACTTGAGTGTTCGATAAAATGTTTCAATGAAAAATCATGATCGATTTCAAAAGTCTTATATATTTATAGAGATCATGTTTTGCTTATCAAATGATCTTTCATAAGCTTCTACAAGTCGTATGATTCGACTCTTCCCTCCCATTTGGCCTATAAGCTTCATTGTTCAAATAGCTCGATACATCGGTTTAGTTGCGCACTTTGATATGATTATATGATGTTTTTATCGTGCTAACATTCTTTTTGATGATTCCAAAGGGGGAGAAACAGGTTATAAGCTCATTAGCTCATAAAAGCTAAGTTAAGCTAAACAAAAGAAGCTATAAAAGAAGCTATAAGCTATGACTTCCTAAAGTCATAAGTTGTAGATTACTTAGTCCATTTGTTGTAGTATGGACTCATATTCTTGTCTAATGATGTTTTGTTGCAGGGGGAGCTTATAAGCTCTTGTACTTAAGTTCAATATGTAAAAGCTAAGCTTTTAGCTTGTGGTTGATTGCTTTTACATTACTCTTGTTGTGCATATTGATAGGGGGAGCTTTTGCTATATATGTTTGAATATCTCTACTCCCATCCTTGTGTTTATATTGCGTGCAATGTTGTCACTCACAACGGATAGCTCTTTTTAACCGGTAAAATTGTTTGTTTTCAAAATCGACCTCGTTAAAATTGTTTTTGTTTGTAATCATCAAAAAGGGGGAGATTGTTTGATAAATGGTTTTATCATGATTTTGATTATTTTTTTTTAATACCAAAACAATATTTTTAAAGGTTGTCCAAATACTCCTAAATGATTTAAAATGGTTTTAATATTTTCCGGAGTAATTCTTCAAGTTTTATTTTCGACAAAGGACAACACATTTAATGATTTTGTATCAATGGGTTTTTACATCCAAACTATATTTCTAATGTTGTCCTAAATACTCCCGATTGGTTTAAAATATTTTTACTAATTTTTCGGAGTATTTATTGAGGTTTATTTTCGACAAAAATCGGACAACATTTCATTTTTGATGTCAATCGGTCGCCCTAGAGGACAACCCGTACCTGAACGCGTTTTATACTTGAAAACAGAGAACATCTTTGAGGGTGTCAACACGTGTGTCAACCAAGTCGGTCGACCGAGGTGGTGTCCTGGGAGCAAACTTGAAACAGAACCTCCTGGACTCGTTTTTGGGTTTTGTTCAACCGGCTAGACACAATATACTCAAGCAAACACTTGGTCTTCTATTGTCATTATCCTTGTTGTAATTTGCCTAGCTTTTCACTTTCACATCTTGAGGTCTAGGGTTATTTTTTGATTACACTTGCACTCATAATTGTAATATTCATTATCGAGTTGTAATTTTGATTTTGGGTTATCATTCAACACAAGATATCATTGTGAGTGTTCTTGTGGTAAGAACACACTTGGATGATCTAGGTGATAGGTGCAAGAAGATTGTGGTGATCTTCTTATTAAGGTGTTGAAAAATTTGGTATTCTTCGAGGTTGAAGATTGTGGTAATCTTCACAAGGTGCCGTTGGACATTGTGGTAATCTTCAAAGGGAGATTGTGGTAATCTCCAAAGGTGGTGTTGAAGAGTGTGGTGGTCTTCAAGGTGTTGTTGTAAGTTGGTGTTGTATTAATTTTGGTAATTAATAAAATCTTTTTTTTTGAAATCCATCCGGATATCTTGGGGTGGTAGAGGATTGGCCCTAGGTGGGTTGAACCTCTATAAATCAACGTGTGTTGTTTACATTCCGCACCTTTATTATTGTCTTTGAGCATTCGATTCGAAAAAGAGGGTAAAATCGAAAAGATGGAGATAATCTATTCACCCCCCCTCTAGATTATCATAGCCGCTTGGACTTACAGGGTAGTGCCATCTTGATAAGTTTCATGCATTTTTCGGCAACTTATATTCGTTGTATGTTTCTTTTTGCAGAACCATGGTATGCACTAGAAACAAAGTTGTTAAAAATAACATGATTGGAGCTGGTTGTATTATACTAAACAGGAAGAAGAACACAGAAGAACACTGGTACATGTTGTTCTTCCGGCTCTGCCAGTTACAACTGAACATAGGAAACCCATCTGATTTCAACCAGATTTTCCCTCAATTGACTCGCGAACTAGGGGAGACATATGGAAATAACTTCAAGCTACATAATGTCAAAGAATGGATTTAGATGCTAAAATTTCATTTCCAAGATTTCTGTGATTTCATAAATCTGCCGGGGTTGAGTACGACTAGTTTGCCAACAAAGTGACATCATAAATGAGTATTATCAACACATTGGAGTTGTAAGATAATTTAGTCGTATGTTATGTTCATAATATTTTATTTTTATGTTCATTGGATTTCTATTAATTTAGTCGTATGTTTATATAAAATGTAAGAGAGCAACATCAATAACCTACGAAACTATGGCCCCCTCACTATAATGAATGCTTCTATATTTTTAACATTCGGAAGATGGCCACCATTGACTTCGATGGAGTTCACGACTACACAAGAGATAACCCAGGAGATTGATGGGACATCCTCCGATGACGAGTTTGATGATATTATGGATGATGTTGATGAGGTCCATGCGAGAGGATCGGCGTGGGAATTCGGGGTTTGCCGACACCAAATAGAAACGAGGTTGAAACAGGATGAAGGCTCGAAGTGGACATCTTTTGATGCTATGGTGTTGCTTTGAAGGGGCTTGTTTTTATGTCCAGGGAACTAGCTAATCTATAATACCCAAAAACATTGGGGAAAATAGAAATTATGGATTGACTATTTGATAATTAGGGATTTTAAAACTTGGGATTTACGGAAATTCTATTATATTTGGGCTTAACAAATTATTATTTTTTTGTAGACTTTATATCTTGGCCCATTAAAAATAATCTTAATCCCATTTAAGCCCAAACCCATGTCATCTATCAAATATGATAACACCAACAAAATATCAATTATCTTAATAATCTTCAATTATCTTTTTAAATAAAAGTCAAATTTAATTTATACTAAATTTCCAATAAATCAACTTTATATCCCCAAACTGATTAGCATTTTAAAGTCAACAAAAATTACCAGCACAAATTACGTACTAATTATCAACAAATTACATTAACTCATCAATCAATTAGGATAAAATCGGATTAAAAACCCTCATCTTTCAAATTTCAATCAAATGTTGCTCATATATATATATATATATATATCCCATTCGAAAATATCCAAACCCACCAACAAATGAGACGGTCAACACTCAATCTCAATTCATCCATGTATTCTTTGCAATTACCAAAACCCCGTCAACAATTCACCGTAACCAAAAAACCAGACAAAAAAATTAAAACAAGAGATCTGAGAAAAACCCACCAACTCCACAATATCGAGCCACCGATATCAAACTTGCAACCCAAAGCCCTCGCGTCAAAAATCACGAGCCCAGGACCAAGCTTTGAACATCGCCGATGGCCCCTGACACAAACCGTAACCCAACCTTGAACGCATCGCTCGTTGCTTCCATCCCATTCGGTCGGACCGCCGTCGCGCCATTTTCCTTGCACCATGCGGGTGGAATTGTGTGGAGGTGGGTGAAAAATCGTAGAGAGACGGAGATACGAGGGTGTTTGACTGAAGAAAGAATTGGAAAAAAAAAAAAAAGAAAGTGAAGATGGGTGAAAGAACGGGTTGTCCGGCGGAAAGAAAGAAAGGAGAAGAAAGAAGAGATGACTAGAGAAAAATATTGCAGCAAATGGAATTCGTGAGTTTCAATTCAATCTTGGGATTCTTAATCCCCAAATCAGAAGCCATACAACAAATATAATCATTCTTATCCTTTCCTAAAATTTTAATTTATTTCAAAGTCAACTTTTTTTTTAATCCTTAATTGACCAACAATTTCTTTTTAATCTCCAAACTTTTTTTTTAAAAATTCAATTAAGCCCTATTTAAGCTTCAGGTTCTATGTTAGTTTTGATTGATTAATTTTGAGGATTTTTATTAGTATCTTATTCCTATGGTTAGGCGATTTATCGGCGAGGATCGGGCGTGCTTGCATCCGAAACTTTTAAGTACTACTTATTTTTCAAAGCTACAATCGAGGTAGGGGTTTTCCGCTTTTATTTGTCCATGTTAAATGCCCTTTATATGTTGCTTGATAATGTTGCTCTACGTGCTACATGTCTATAGTCGCGTGGGACCATACAAGATGTCCAGGGCATAAAAGTTCCCTCCGGTGAAATCTCGGCGGTCGAGCCATATTTTAATGTCTATAGTCGTGTGGGACCATCACGAGAGGTCCAGGGCATAAAAGTTCCTTGCGGTGAAATTAGCGGTGCGAGCCATATTTTAATATCTATAGTCGTGTGGGACCATCTGAGGTCAGGGCATAAAAGTTCCCTCCGGTGAAATCCCGGCGATGCGAGCCATGTTTCAATGCCATAGCTACGATTACAATTTTCATATTTTAAGCATGTTATTTTGTGATGTGTATTGTGTATTCGACTTGGACAAATTACCCCTCTTGAGCTATTGAATACTCACCCCAAAATAAATTTCTATTTTGATTGATAATGGAGTTGGTTTGGACAAGTGGTGGCGGTTTACAGAAGTAAAATTTTAGAATAATGAATTCTAATTGCTATTTTCTTTGTTAGACTATTTCTTTTTGAAGCTAATATTATTTTATGGAATAATTTATATTTTAATATCATTTAATTTTTTTAATATTATTATTTGGTTGATAAAAGTTCTTTGAGAATACTTAGAAAGCACTTTTCATATCAAATCACACTTTCAATTTATAAATCGTATCCTATATTGACAAATGAAAATGGGGTGTTACAGAAGTGGTATCAGAGCGGGTCAACGTTTCTGTATACTCGTTACAAGAAAAAAATTATTTTCTTTTATGTTAGAATAAAAAAATATAAAAAAATATTTGTCCAAAATAAAAAAAAAAGAATAATACATAGAAATTGGTTACTTACCACCGCTATGCCACGCCAACTCCAAAAGTCAAGGCACAAACTTAAATTTTTGAAAGTCCTATTGATACTTCTACAGCTATTGACACTGCTACTTTTACTGCTATTGCCATTGCTACTACTATTGATAAAACTATATGATTCCTATAGCGGATAAAGAAAATGGTTTAACTTAAATTTCATGGATGCATATCACATACGATAGAATGTGACTCTTGACTATTGCGAGATATTAATAAATTTATAAACAAATAGAAAGAACAATACAAACTACAGAGGATCCTTGTGATAGAATACATGAGGTTCATTACGAATTTAATGGGAATCTAGAATGTTAGGATTGACTATGAGTAGATCACTAGGAACATAGATTTAGATGGACTTTCTGATTTCTTTCAAGTTGAATATTCTCGATTTACGCTATGATCTTTTTCCCAAGAGTTAATGGTAGCATTGAGATGGTTATGATATCATTTGGAAAGACAATAATTATTGTTTGGATGTCTAAAGTCGTGGCGAAAGTTTGTAGACTAGATTTAGAAATTGATTTATGAAGAAGCGATTTTTATGGGATCTAGTCATGGACAAAGTTTGCGAGCCGAGAAAGTATAGAGTGCCACATAAGAATGTAATATTTCAATGCATAAAAAAAGATGAGTTTATTTTCTACGGAATAAAGGCTAGTATATTACCCCAATTGTGTTAAAAAAAAGAAACAATAAAAGTTTGAGAAAAAAATTATCAGAGGTATTTGGTTAGAATAGTAGGTCCCAATAATTTTGATTTTATAATGATCGATATCTTAGACTATGTAAAATATTTTGAGGAAAAATATTTGGGATTCCCTAGGATAGGCAAATAGAATCTCTTTTGTTGACTTTTACTTGGACCACTACTAGTCAAACTCACCCTATAGGATGACGTCAAAGGAATTACAAGATTTCAATGTGCAATTACAAGATTTATTGGTTAAGCGGATTTATCTAACATATAATATCACTTTGAGGAGAGCCAATCACGTTTGTTAAGATGGAATCTAGGGTCTATTTTGGTTACGTGGAGAATTTATTTGATCATAAAACAAGTATCCGATTACTTAGAAGAAATGATTTATTTAATTACATAAAGGAGCTAGTGTCTTCTCTAAGACATATTTTAGGGTGCGGATATCACCAATTGAAGTTCAACAAGTTTAATTTATTGTTAGACTATGTAGTATTTCTTGATCATGATATT